>JAADXL010000044.1:0-76473 GCA_023337755.1 Pythium aristosporum | reverse complement strand
TGAACTGCTCTTTTAGAGTTCTACAGCCGCGCTTGGGCTTCCTACTGGACTTCAAGTCTAGCAAAGTGGTGGACTTGCCATTGGGCGAAGTCGGAACCGAGGAGGTGCACTAGGGAGGCGTGCTGCGCTCGGGTGGTTGGATGATGCACATGGCTACTTTGCTTCGTGCCCATGGCGACGTTGGCTGCCGCATCGGCCATTTTGTTGTAGGCACGGAGATGGTGTATCCATCTTCGCACTCCGAGCTGACCTCCTAGCCTCCGTGCCTCCGCATAGAGCTTGCGGAGCGCGTGGTTGCGTGGAATCCGGTACCCCCGCAGTTGTCCCAAGATTAGCTGGCTGTCTCCTACCACGTCGAGCGGCGTCCAGTGCTGCCTATGTGCTTCTCGAAGTCCATCCAGGATCCCTCGGTACTCAGCTTGATGCTTTTTTCACCGAGCCACGCTCTTATGCTAACGCGAACCCTGGTCGAAACGTGGAGTTACAATTGCGTGTGCTCATTCAAATAGTGGTTGAGTTGCTGGAGCGTCCCGGTTGCTGTGTCTGTGTTGGAGCTGTGAGCCTCGTCTCGATGCTGCAATTTGTTTTGCTATTTAGAGAAAGATGCTGAGTGTGGATCCGTGGCCGTTGGGTTCACGCAGATGCCGAGTTTGTGCTGCGTTTGGAGACTACGGCGAGTGTCCGTGGTGGCATTGGCTACGGCGTCCGCCATTTTGTCCCGTGTGCAGAGGTGGTGAACCCAACGCGTCACCCTCAAGCGGGTTCGGTAGATGGGGCCTCCGTCTGGGTTTGGACCCAACCGATCCACTCCAAGATACGCAGTGTGTAGTTGCAAAGCTGGGTTGCTGAGTACAGGATGCTGAACATGCATGTATTGAATATGCAGGCGCTGGCTGCCGTCAGTATGGCCGTGTTAGATCTCACAGTTTGTTTGGGTCAATTTCTCTCGCGCCGTGTCTCATAGCCACGGGGCTTTGCTCTCTGTTCTTCGTTCTCGGCAACGTTCATTTCTCCATCTTCAGACAAGGAAGCTACCGGAACTGGCGGGGAGCATGGACCTGCTGCGACCGTGGTATGCGGTGCTTCGCACAACACGGATCAGTGATTACGACGAAGACGACGGGGTGCTGTGGTTTTGCTTGGGTCGCAATCGAATGCACCAAGGTCGCGTCGTCTTCACTATTGAAGGTATTCAGCTGTTGGCGCGCCTCGCGCTTGTGCCAGTTGATGCCTTCAACGCTATTGTCCACGAACTGTGGCCCAACAGATCTGGGACTACCAGCGGCGTGGAAGCCACACGGCGTGTCGGGATCTTCCTCCGCACCAAAGACCACGGCTACGAAGCTGCGAATGCGTGCTTCTTGGCGCGCACGGGGAAGAGAAGTCCGACGACCAAATATCTTGAGGCGTGCCACGCAATCCAGCGATTGGTCCAAGGTCACGGCACATGCAACAGCGAGACACTCCATCGACCGGATATACCGGTGCATGTTCTCTTGGGTGGATCGGACTCCCGGTGTAAGCGAATCATGCAGCGCATGGCGGAGCTCGTCCGTGTTCGGACCAACGACAATGCACCCATCGCCACAGGCTCAGAGGAGCGATGGTTCAACTTGCGGGTCACCAAGATCGACTTCAACCGGAGCGAGTACTACGTTGTCGACAAAGCACGGATGTCGGAGTTGAACGAATTGACGGCAGCCGGTGTAAAGGTTACGAACTGCCGCCAGTCACATTTCAGCCCGGACACGTCAGTGTCGACGTGTGCGACGTTTGTACGCATGCAAAAGCTGCTGGGCACGCAAGCACTAGTTGCCGGTGACACGGACGACTTCATGGGACTCGAGGATTTGATGCTGGACCCCGACCAGCTCACGCCAGAGATGGCACCGCACCTCTTCTCTGCGATTGCACGCAGCCGTTCGTTGAGAACGTTGTGGGTGGGGGTACGGTCTCCTCCTCCACGCAAAGTGATGCAGTGGCTCGGGCTGGCAGTGTTTAGCAGCCTCGCTCACCACCGGGTTGAAAAAGCGGAATTTGACGGTGTGGTTGACAGTGTACAAGGGATGGCTGACGTGCTCGCCGCGCCCGATCCACTCGCTGTCGTCTTCGACGAGCACGCTGCGAGCATATATGCCAACCAGCACTTCCGAGCGGCTGCAAAGCATTTTGCGCTGGTGGTTCCTACTGAAGAAAGGCTTCCAGACGACGTGGTTGTCGACACGATTGAGTACACGGACCTTCGCGTCATCAGTCATGATCGCGACTGGTGGAGTGTGTTGCTGCCAGCATGGGGCCAAGCGTGGGTCCACACGATGACTTGAACTTACGGCTTGTCCTCCGACAGTTGGCTCACGAACGAGGGCTCACCGCACCCGCGAAGTACACTTTTCGTCGAATGTGCTTCGAATCGATGAGCTCGAGATGATCTTCAACCACGTTGCCCCAAGTGTCGAGAGACTCACGGTCAATGCGAAGCACTTGCTGCCTCCCAAGGCCACGCCGCACACAGTGTCTTGTGCCATGTCGTCATCCACGCCACTCCTGCCATTGCGGTACGAACTGCGTGTTCAGTTCGTTTCCGCCAGTCAACTCGATTTGCTGTCGGACTTGTGCACGATGCCGCACGTCGCTCGCTCTCTCGCCCTGGTCGAGTTGTTTGTCGACTGCTACCGCCCAGGAATGCCGGCTCGATTCATTCAAGCGCTCAGTGACCGGAGTCATCCGATTTCTCGGAGCCTTGACGTGCTGACTATGGATATCCGCACTTCAACAGGTCCTGAACTGAACGCTTTCTCCACGCAACTGGTTGGTATGCTTCGGTCCAATTACCACCTCCGGGACTTCGCCGTTCGGGCACACTGGGGAGTTATGGAGGGATTCCACAAGCTGAAAAAAGCGCTCATGGCTGACGGAAACCCACTCCGGGTACCTGGCCCACATTCCCCGGCGTGAGAGCCTTGCGTTTCTTTCTGTTGTGTGGGGCAGCGCGATTGCCACGACCCACGCCAGCGCCATCCACCAGTTGGACAGCGCGGTCGTCTCGACGATTCTCCAGTTTGCAGCTTCGCCCCGCTGCCGCGAAGTTTCGGTTGAGGTGCACTATCCGTGAGGCAGGTGGCGTGGCTGGTGCCAAGGATGCTCGTCGCGCTATCTTGCCGGTGTGAGGAAGATCGCTCGCAAGTACATGCTTGAATGGAACCGTGCCGTGTTCCAACACTTAGTAGACTGTCGTTTGAACGCTGTCGACTCGAAAGCACGGCGGCTCGCTCCTGCAGAGGACAGCACGCGCATTGCGCATTGCGCTTGGTGTCAAGTCAGGGTCGTGCCCTTTGACATCTCCTCCACCTCTGTTGTAACATATCACACAATAGAGGATACGTGGCTGAGTTGAAGAAGTGAGGAAGGGATCTTGAGGGGCACAAGTTCTTCTCCCACAGTCTCCGCTCGGAATGATGGCGCTGGGCGACGACGGCGACCTGCGCACGCACCTGCTGAGCGGCCACCATGACACTCGCAGTGGAGAGGCGCGCGCCAGCAGCGCATCCACCGCCAGCGTGGGTACCGCGACCGCCGACAGCAGTAGTTACGTGAGCATGGAGGACGGCGCGGCCGCGCAGCCGCTGCTCATGGACGACACGGACGACAGCGACTACGAGCTCGTCTCCAAGCGCGAGACGCTCGTGTTTGAGGACGAAGTGCGTCGTATGCGGGTGTCGGAGAATCAAGGCGATGGCTTCTTCCAGGTGTACATCATGAACAAGATCCAGCCGGGCTCAGGTGGGTTGAGAATAAGACGAATGGTTTGTTGATGATCTCTACTCATTATGACGCTGACGCTTGCCATAGTGAAAGGCTCCATGTTCACGATGACGGTCGCGATCGTCGGTGCTGGCGTGCTGTCGCTCCCGTACGCCGTCGAGCAGGCCGGACTCGTGCTCGGGCTATTGTTGATTCTCGGCGGTGCCCTCGTAACCAACTTTTCGCTGCGGATTCTACTCGCGTGTGCAGAGCTCGCGAACGCGCGATCGTACATGGACCTCGCGCGCATCACGGGTGGCGCACCACTCGCTGGGTTCACCCAATTTGTCGTGTGTCTCAATCTCTTTGGCACGTCGGTCGGGTACCTTGTCGGAAGCGCCGAGCTGCTGCAGCTCGCTGTCAAGGTATGCAGGTCGATCTCGCCCGCCAGTACTGTGTTTGCATTGCCACTAACGGCGTGATATAATCATCTCTGCGTCACAGGCTTTCCTCGGTGAGTCGAGCCACAGCGTGTTTGTGAACCGTCAGGATTTGATCCTGATCCTCACAACGTGCTTTGTGCTGCCGCTCGCGCTGTTCCGCAGCCTCGAGTCGCTTCGGTTCTCGTCGCTCTTCTCGATCATTTGCATCGTCTTCATGGCGCTCGTCATCGTGACCAAGTATTTCCAGTTTGTGCATCTCGGGTTCGCGCCCGACATTGCCTACCAGCTCACGCACTTGACGCTGTTTGACTGGCGCTTCCCTCGGCTCTTGACAGCGATCCCGCTCGTCATCTTTGTGTACACGTGCCACCCCAACGTGCTGCCAATCTACCTCGTGCTCAAGCGCCGGTCCAGTGCCCGCATGTACAAGGTCATGAACCGCAGCATTGGCATCTCGGCGGCCGTGTACGCGTTCTGCGGGGCCTTTGTCGTGCTCACGTTTGGCGAGCAGACGCGGTCCAACTTCCTCAAGAACGACTACCACCACGACGCCGCGGTGCTGCTGGGCAGCATCGGCTTTAGCATCGCGCTGATTCTGACCGTGCCGCTATTTATCCACACGCTACGGGACAATCTCCGCGAGGCGCTGCTCCACAATCGCCGCCTCTCTACGATCCAGCACGGCGCCGTGAGCGTGCTGCTCGTGCTGCTCATCTTTGTGGTCGCCGAGCTCTCGGGCGACATCGCGTCCGTGCTCAGTCTGCTGGGCGCCACGACGAACCCCGTGATCTGCTTTCTGCTGCCAGCGTATTTCATCCACCGCGTCGGGCCGGCTCGCCTGCAGACCCAAAAGGTCCTCGCGATCCTGCTCGCGCTGGTGGCCACGGCCGTGAGTATCTGCAGCGTGCTGCACCAGATGCATGTACTGCATTAGGATCGCTGGGTGTAATTTTTCCCTGGTTGAAATCTTTCGACGTAATTTACGGACAGCGAAGTGTTGAGGGTGTTGCCTAACAGACCTGAAAATTGCGTAATTTTTCCTAACAGACCCAACCTAAATAATACTTCCCTAACAGACCCAACGTAACGGGGGTTGCACCCCCAGACCCCCGCCAACTAGATTTATGAATTCGAGTCGTCGGTATGGGTCCGCTCGCTGGGAGCTCGTCGCTGGGCCCGCCTCCGCAAATACCGCGCGGCCCTGCTTCGCGGGCACCCCGCGCGGGTTTGCTGCGTCTTCGCGCCCGCTCACTCCCGTCAATAAGTCACATTATGTGACTCACATATCCCAATTGCCCCCTTTTATGTACGTTATGGGTCTGTTAAGGAACCCTTTGGGTCTGTTTGGGAAACTTGTTGGGTCTGTTAGGGAAAAATTAGAGAAATTTTAGGTCTGTTTGGCAATTTCCTCGCGAAGTGTTGTGCCAGTTTCCAGAGTGTTGGTTTGTGGGTACAGAATGAAGGTCACTGTCACTGTCACGGCTCCCTCCCTCGACGAGCAAAGGGAAACATCGCCGCCCCCCCCCTGCCGCTGACTGTCGCTGCGTCATGAGCGCGCCGCGGCGTCCGCACGAGGCGGAGACGGCCGCGCTGGTGGACGCGCTGGGCGATTTCCTGCTTTTTCTGCAGCGTGAGAAGCAGCTGCGTCGCGCCAAGAGCCGCCGCAAGGGCGCCGCTGGAGACGCCGACGCCGACCGGAAACGGACCATGCTCGCGTGGCTGCGCGCGCTGAGCGAGCCCGAGTGGATGTCGCTGTGCACGGTCGTCGATGCCGGCTTTGTCAAGACCGTGCTTGCGATGGGCATGGCTGCGCGCACGGCCGAGGCCGAGAAGGCGAGGCGACGCCGCACGTGTTCCGTCTCGCGCGTCACGCGCGGTGCCACCGAGTTTCAACTCATCCCGCGCGACGATGCGACGGCGAAGCGTGCGCTCGAGGCGACTGCACCAAGGTACGTTGTAATGAGAGCGTCGTGTACTCTGGTTTTCTGTTGCTCCAAGTTACGCTGACGACTCTCCTACTACTTGCAGTGATTTCTTGCGTCGTCCAGTGATGAGAACGAGAGACGGTGACACGCTCGCTGGGTTTCAGTCGCAGTCGTTTGTCGATGCGTGTGGATCGCTTGAGCAGGCGATCTACATAGTCAACACGGCGCGGTCGTGTGATACGCTCAGTGTCATTGCCCCGGACGACTCGACGCGCACCGACTGGTTGAGTCGTATCGACACGATTTCAGGCGGTCAGTTCCTACTCAACTGCCCGTCGGACCAAGAGCTGCAGCAGCAGTCAGTGTGGAGCCAGACAGCCGTGAGTGTTGCTTTGTATCTCTATTCTGCAATCGTATACTGACCTCTTGTCATTCGAATTGAAGTGGTTTGCCAGCCGTGCCTACTTCGCGCTTCCGGAGCTGATTGTCAATCGAATTGTACGTCTTCTCATATATACGGGTATGAACGCGGTTATGGGAGGGCCCAATGCTGACTATTGGGATTCATCTCTAGGAGATGGTGGTGTGGTTCCACTGGAGTCAAGTACAAAAGTCGGCCAACTATCGGATTCCAGTTCAAGGCGTCGCTGCGAAACATCTATTCGCGGCGGAATGGACTATCAGCTGCGATGCGCGCAAGTATGAGGCACTCCAGCGGGTTTCCTCTCAGGTCATGGAACACCTGAAGCAACTTGCGCCGCCGACCACCCGAGCGATGACGAGAACAGCTCAGCTGGCGACGCTGAGTGGCATCTTGGCGGCGTGGCAAACTTCATCCACAAAAAAGACGTTATCAACATCGGCCACGGTCGTGATGTTTGCTCAATCGCTTGAGCGTATCCTCGATTCACCTCAAGCTGCTGCAGTTTCATTCCTCGTCGCAGAACTCCTGCAGGATGAATGCGCAAAGATCGTCACGGACCATTTGCTCGAACCTCCGTCGAACGGCAGCCACAACCAGCCCAAAAGCACCCATGCACAGCGCCGCAGAGCTGCACGGAAGAAGATCGCCAAGCAACGCAAGCACGAAAGTGAATTCCGGCACGCACATGAGCGTCTTCAACGGGCGGTCTGCGCAGAGATCCCACGAGCCGTCAAGCAATGGCACGACAGATCGTTCGAAGCCGTTCGCGAAGTGCTTGCCGCCGTCGTGGATTCTGTCGTCGCGGCATTGGACAGTCCAACCAACATTTTTCTTCCCGAAGATACGACGGGCGCGTCGGGCTCTGTGTTTCGGGCGAGGCGAAAGAAAAAGCGGGGCAAGAAGAAGAGCAACAAAACAAAGAACCTGGTCGAAGTCTCCGAGCATATTGACTATGATGCGAGTCTCGCAGTCGCATTCAACACCAAGGAAAATCATCTCCGCAATGGAAACGTGGACTCTCAGTCAACAGTCGACGGTGGGGAGACAGTGAACGGGACGCGCAGTGATTCAGAACAGTCGGTGAGTTTGAGACCAGACATCGCGCCACGACCGTTGCTCAGCTTTTTCCCAAGCTCTGATGACCACTCGTACCCAACGCGTACGTCGACATTCGGCACGCACCCATTTTATACCATGACTTCGCCGTTGTACCTTCAAGCGCCTAGCTCACACATACCTGAAGCGGATGATGACGACGAAGATGCTGATGGGTCGACATTGCATGGCAATTCAAGTGCTGTGGGGCCCGGCTTCGACTGGTACCTGCCTTCTCTTTTCTCTTCCCAGTCCTCGGCCCACACGTCATCAACCGTATCTAGTTTAGACTGGGATTTCCACCGCTGGAATACGAAGACCGACAATCAGTCTCGAACGAGTGCGGCGACGAAAAGTCAGAAACTTCGTCCGCTGCTAAAGACACCAGTCGAATCGGTGTCTCCTATCCGTTCCATAGCATCACCGGCATCTGCGGCTGTAGGTGAAGACGGATCATCTACAGAAAGCAACTTCCCACTGAATGCGTTCGCCAACATTATCGACATTGATGACGAGGCATCCGTGAAATCGGATGCTGTGGAAGACGAGGTACCGACTGTTCCCGAAACTCTCGCAGAACAAGATGAGGATGAGGAGAGGTCGGATTTCTTGTATCGAGAAGGAGGATTCTTCGACCGGCAGAGAGGAGCAAAGCGCCGTCGACGGCCATTTCCGTTCGAGTACGACGACGACAACGCAGATGATGGCTCCGTCGATGGTGCTGGGGGCGAGCGTTCATGGGGTCATCGGCTGTCAAATACAAGCGAGAGGGGAAGAGTATCTATACGGAGCGATGCTTCTACGAACAACTCCACCACATGCGCTTGCAAGACCCGAGGTGCAGACAACGATGATCGCTTATCACGCGAAAATGCAATGTTGGCTGACCGAATCTCGAAGCTCGAACGTCTGTTCGAAGAACGCACCGTGGTACGTTTCCAGTTCTGCTTCGTTTCCCCCATCTTTCGTTAAGCTCACTCACAGCTTTCGTTTGCTGATACTCAGCAAAACGTCGACGAGAACACCCCTTCCTTATCAGCGGAATTGAATGGGCTTCAGCAGCAGGTGACAATGCTGTCAGAACAGATCGTGTCTCTAGAAACCGAGCTGGTGGAAGTTCGTCGAGCACGAAAGAATGCAAGCGAGGAAGAACACCCGCGACGCCCACCGTCTTTATCGATTTCGGAGTTGCAGCAACCCCCTGCTCCAGACCAGGACCATCCATTCCCGGTGCCGTTGGTCTCATCCGCGCAATCGTATCCCCACCCAATCATGCGACCAGGCGGTGCATCAAACTACTCGCTTCTCGGTCCTTTCGTTTCCGTCCCCATGTCGGTGCTACCTCCTCGAAGCAAACTCCACTGGGACATGTGTGAGTTTGTTTCGCAGCTGCAGAACGACAGCAATGCTCGACTGTCTACGCAGATGGCAGCGATTCGTTTCTGCACTAGCGCAGTCCAATCTCTATGGCCACGTGCCCAAGTTCGTCCGTACGGATCGTTCGTGACCCGGCTTGCGCTGCCGACGAGTGACGTAGATCTCGTGATTTGTCTCCCGAAAGTTCGACGCGACGCACCTGCTGAGGCAGCCGGCGTGCTGGAGGGGCGCAATGCAATCAAAGAATCGTGGCAGCAAAATCTGGCCCGCAAGCTTCGCCAGGAGCCGTGGGTAGTCGCAGATTCAGTCAAAACGATTCCTCACGCCGCGATCCCGATCATTTCCCTCACCACGAACTTGCCGTTCAACGTCCGGCTGGACATTTCGTTTGAAGGACCCGGACACAACGGATTGGCAACAAACGACGTCGTACTTTCGCTCATGCACGAGTTTCCACCGCTGGCACCAATCATGCTGGTTCTCAAGAGTTTCGTCATCGAGCGAGGATTTGCAGTGGCGTATTCCGGCGGTCTATCATCGTACGCTTTACTCCTGATGGTTGCCCGATATCTCCAAGAACACACGGATCGTTACGAAAACAACTCGACGGCATCGACGTCTTCTGCAGACTTTGGTATGGTCCTCATGGGGCTGCTCGACTTCTATGGGAACCGCTTCGAGCCACGGACAACAGGCATCAGTGTCGCGGCTCGATGCTTCTTCAATCGTGATTCCATCGTGCCTACGCACCAGCATGGATACGCTCCACCTACTGCCATGCACTCTGTCGACGATGCCCAAGACCATTGGCAGCAGCTGAGTCATTCCCATATGCACAGTGCAAACTTGTTGTCATCGCCAGGGTCTCGCCGCCACAACAACCGCACATCGATGAATGATTGGCCAGCCCAGCGAGCCAACGGCATACCCGACTCTCTTGCTCCGCATGACCCGCACAAGTTTGATCCGTTATTCATTGAAGACCCTCTCCATCCAAGCAACAATGTTGGCCGAAACTGCTTCCGCATTACGCAGATCCGCCGGGCATTCGCCGCAGGTTACGAAATACTCATGGCGGCCAGCATGTCAACCTTTGTATTCAGTGAGAATCGCACACCAGCCATCGGCGGTGTTGCATTGCACCCCGAGAACATCTTGCGCGCGATCCTCGGCCCCAACTCACCAGCGTTCACATCTGCTGCACATACGAAGAATGAGAACGGAGCCGTGGCTGTACCTCCGACATTTCAGCCGCCGAAACCGCGTGGAAGCCAGCGGCCGACCCAAAATGGAGCACGGTACGCTCCTCCGATCGTACCGCTGTATGACCAGCAGCACACGCAGGCACCGTTCGTCGGAGGCGTCCCGTACTACAACGGGAACGCAGGGGGAACAACCATGCCTCCACCGTATATGCTCCAGCGCACGCAGGCCCAGTATCACCAACAAATGCAATACCCGCAGCAGCATGGGCATGGAAAGCCCCAGCCACGGTCGGCTGAGTCGGGTGGAAATTATCGCCGTCACAGCGAGAGCGTGACCGAGCACATGACGACACGGTCCGAGGCGGCTTCCTCCGCAGCAAAGTTTTTCGTCAAGCGAGGGAACGGAATCGACCGAAGCCAATCACGCAGCCCACGGCTCATGCCACCAACAATGCATCGCAGCAGTTCGATTGAGTTGGATAAGATTGGCGGTAATGCCAGCAGCTCGGTCGAATCGAACGGGGCAGGAAGGGGGATGACGAGTCGCAAGTGTCCAACCCGGTCCATGAGCTTTGCTGATGTCGTCATGAGCGGCGGTGGAGCCGCGACCGTGGAACACCAGCGCAAAACACCGTCGTCTCCGCTTGCTCTAATGCGCTCGGCGCGGCGAAATGATTCACGGTTTGAGGAAGCCATCGTAGAGCGACTCGAGACGAAAGACGATTTTGAACTCAAGTGAACTGAGTCGCAGCCAGAAGGCCCGTGATAAATACCTGGTGCTACCACGTACACTAAAACGAAAGAAGCTGTTTACGGTTCGTCTGGGGGCCCGAAGGTGTACACAAACCCCTGTGGAAATTGCAAATACACGACAAGATGAGAAACTCCGACCGAAACCTCCAGTCTCACGCAGATCACGTACCGAGCTTTCCTGCTTGCGACCAATGAGATTGATCTTGGTCAGCGTCTGGAGAATCTCCTTGCAGCGAATGACAGCGAGACCGCTGTGCTTGACAAGATCGGCGATGGTTCTGCATGGTCGTCATACAAAACGGCGCGTCAGAAGAGAACTTAGTGGACGCGCATAGAGACACAGAGCCGACTGATGATAGTGGAGTACGTACACGCCATTCTGTCGGTTCTTGAGGTAGATGAGAATGTTCTCGAGCTTGCCCAGCTCCGTGTCGCTCCGGTACTTGCGCGGGATCGCGTCGCGCACATCTACAAGATCCCCACCACTGTCAATATTGCCTTTGACCGCCTTTTGAAAGAAGGATAGGTTTTGGTAAACGTACTGCTGTCCCATTTCCAGGGCGCCGTCTCGGGTCGCGCGTTCTTTTGCGCGAGTGCCGCTGCCGCGGCCGCTTTGCTCTTGGACGGCGGGCGCTTCCCTGTCGCTGCCGGCGGTGCCTTCTTCTTGGCGGCTCCCGGGCCGGCTGGTCCACTAGGAGGTCCGCTGGACGGTCGCTTCTTCGAGGGTCCCTTGGGTGGTGCTTGTGCTGGCGCCGGCGGGGCGGCGGCACCACCGGAGGCGTCGCTGGCACGTCCCCCGGATCCTGTTGACGTCGAAGCCCTAGCGGGCGCCACAGGTGCAGCGATCTGCGGCTTGGGGATGCCCGAGGGCACGCGCGGCGGCGGCGGCAGCGGCGCTGGCTTGGGCGGTGCGGGGAATGCGAGACACGATGCGTGGAGCGCCATGGCGTTCTGAAACGAGCCGAAGACGCCGTTGAACTTGTCGATGGACGCGTGGACCGTCGCGAGCGCCTGCGCCTGGTCGCGCAGTCCACACAGCGCGCCACAGAGCGACGCCATCGACTCGGCCAGCGGATCCGCCATGGCTCCGTCGGCTTTCTTGCTTTGGCGCCAAACAGCGGCTTTGATTTTCAAAATAGTGACATTCAGTTGACTGACGAAGTCATTAAAACGGGGGTTCGTGAGATTATTACTGTGGGGCTCCTACTAAGTACGCAAAACAAGCTCGTGTCGTTTCGCGGACTGTAGCTAGCTCTTCATCTCTCGTGAGCAGGTAGGTACAGGGGGAACGAAATGGCCGCAAGCTTTGAGTACGATCACGCCTATCTACGTGAGACCATCGCGGCGCCGCTAACTGAGGCGATGGCGCAGCTTGCGGTGCTGCAGCCCGACGATCCGGTCGAGTTCCTGGGAAATTTCCTGCTCAAGTACGTCGAGACGGAGCTCCACAAGCAGGAGATGATCAAGTACCACCAGCTCCACAACACAGCCAGCCAGCCAGCAGCCATGGCCTATGCGTCCGCCGTGTACGCTGTGAATGACAACGGCATCGACACTGCGCAGCTCGAGGAGAAGCTCCGCACAGCGAGTACATTTTCCGAGCTGTGCAGTTCATTTGTGGAGTGGCTCGCCATGGCATTGGATGCCGAGGAAGCGTACATCGGACGCCGCATCGCCGACCCTGCGA
The DNA here is from genome assembly GCA_023337755.1 of Pythium aristosporum. Lineage (NCBI taxonomy): Eukaryota > Oomycota > Peronosporomycetes > Pythiales > Pythiaceae > Pythium > Pythium aristosporum. The sequence continues at coordinate 63,823 of JAADXL010000044.1, read as the reverse complement.
ATGCGGGCGGCTCGCCCATCCACTGGATCTCCAGTTCGCGTGGTTCGTCGTCTGTGACCGTCGACAAGTTCTTGACCGAGACAAAAGAGACCATCACGTTCGACGCGTTCAAAGAAGTCGCTCCTGCTGGCGGAGACGATGACGCGCCACTGGTTGACGCCGAGGGCAATCCGATCCCGCCCGCCGTGCCCAAGTTTATCCACGTCGAGAATGTGCTCCGCGAGCCACGGCTCCAGTTCTTCCATGTGCCGAAACTCGGCGCGTACCTCACGCGCGGGCTCCAATTCAAGAGCTTTCTGCATGCGGACGTGTTCAATGACGCGAACCCGGAAGAGCCCGTGATCAACGACGAGTGGCTTGTGGTCTCGGCCGACACGATGGGCCAGGCGCGCGCGTTCACGCCGCCTGAGATCGACGCGTTCCAGCGCGCGAGTTCGCTGTTTGTCCAGACGCTCGAGGTGCTCGAGCGCAAGCTCTACATGGCCGACGTTGAACGCAAGACGACCAACGGCGAAGACGCTTTACTCAAGGAATTCAGCGTTGCGTTCGCGGCGCAGGTCGCCGTGCAAGAAGAAAACTTAGTGCTTCAAGTACAGTCGCTGCCCGAAGAAGAAAAGACGCTCAAAGAAGCCGAGCTGCGCGAGGCGTTCATGACGTTTTTGCTTGTGAGCCACACGCCCACGATCGCGCTCGCTTCGGAGCGGGTCGTGCCTTTCAAGACCGTTCCGGTGCTCGTCGTGTTTGCGACCGCGCTGACACTGCTCGGACACGCGAAGCTGGCGCTAGTGAATGCAGCAACCAAGCTTCCAACGTGGGACAAGATCGCGCCGCTGCTGAGTGAGAGCGAGCTCAAGCCTCGTCTGGAAGCCTTGACGATGCCAGGACGAGGCGTCGTCGCGCAGGCCAAGCTGCAAATCCAGGACGTGACGAAAGCGGACGCCGACGCCGCAAGTCTGATCGCTGGATGCCTGTTCGCCTGGATCCAAGCTGTGTTAGCCCACGCTGACCAGATCGAGGCCCAGGCGGAGCGCGAACGCGTCGCTGCTGAGGAGGCTGCAGCGGCCGTCGCTGCTGCGGCAGAGGTATAGCCAGTGGAAGATTGAACGGATGATTCGATTTTGTGTTGGCATCCGAGAGTTGATCTTCTCACCAAAACGCTATCGCATTCTACCACACGAGTACTGTACAAATACATGTAAGCGACTCACCATCTCTCTCAATCTCCCATTCTGGACGTGCCCGACAGGGTACTCGCGTTGCTGCCGACGCTGTTGATGTTGTTGACGTAATGTTGGGAAGACGTTGGTGGCGACAGCTCTACGTGATGCGGAACGTGGTGAAACGCTGCGGTCAGTCCGAGGAGCGTGCTGTTGTCGGAGCGACTGCGAGCAATGCGCCTCACAGATCCACCCGACGCGGCTTGGGAGCTGTCCGATCCTCCTGTTTCATCGGACTGGTCAATCGAGGTCGATTCCGGTAGGCTCCGGACCATCGTCGTCACCTTCGTGTACCGCGACGGGATGGTGACAAAGTACTTAGTCATGGCGACACAGAAACGTTTGCGGTACTGACGCGGGTTCAGCACGGTGATCTCGCCTTCGTCTTGAATAAGTCGTTTGCCTGCGTGCTCGACCATTTTCATGAAGTCGTACTTGTGGATGTAATCGATAATCGACGCCACGACTTCCTGCTTCTTGACGTCGTAGCCCACAAGCATAGAATAATCGGTCGCTTGCACGGAGGCCAAAAACGTCGTGTCGTTGGCGATTGCGGAAAGCAGCAACGACATGGACGATTCTTGGAGTGGCAGTGGGATACCACCCGCCATCTCGATGAAATTGCGATCCCACAGAACGGGGCCATTGTCGGCGGATTTCGTGTTGCTGTTCGCACGGTCTCGGTACCGGCCCTCGAGCTTGCCTTTCAGATCGAACGAGAAGTTGACCTCTCGTCCATAGTTGAGGTTCTCCATCACGAGCATACACATCTTCTGATCAGTCTCGCTTGAACTTGTGACCTTGTAGATGCCCAGCACCTTGCTCAGCATCGAGGACAAATTGTCCTCAAATGTCTTGGCCATGTAGCTGAAATACTCGTTCGCCATGCTCAAAAACATTTGAACCTCGATCTCGGGGATAGCCTTGGCGATAAACCGCTGGTCACGCGTCTTCAAAAACCCGGCGCCCGACTTGCCACCCGCGGCGTTCCACTGTTCACAGTTGCACAGCGACTCGACATAGTTCCGATCACCACCGTAGTATAGCCGACGCAATGCATGGAACTGCATCGCATAGTACGACTTGCAACTGAAGCGGGTAGCCGGTTGGAATTGGTTGTCGTCGACAAAAGTGTTGTCTACGTTGTTGCGCCGATTCGATCTCAGCATGCGCAGCATCGTGGCTTCTGTGGAACTGCATGCACTCGTGTCAACCGAGTTCATTGGCCCAGTCTCTAATGTGATCGACTCCTTGCGGATGTAGGCATTCACTTTCTTCGTGTAATCTTTCGAGCACAGTGCAAAGGCCACCACCGACGTTGGCTGGGACGGATTGACAAGCACGACCGTATCCTTCACTCCAGTCGGGAGATTCGGATGCCACGCCAGCAAACGCTTGGGGATGGTCAGGTAGCCGCGTGGGTCGATTTTCATGTTTTGATGGGAGATGCGGAAGGCTTCGAGCGCTACTTTTGATGATACGGAGCCGATGGTCGACGCACCGACATTGTTGATGCTGGCGTACAGACTGTTCTCCGACGATTCATTCGCGGGAAACGAGCGACTGGTCTGGTCGTTTTGATCTTCGTTGCTCATAGCATCGGACATTTCAATGATCGATCCACCTTGGCTTTCCGATTTTCCATGGGCGTTTAGAGTCTTGGTCACTTCATTCGAGATGTTGCTGAAGCTGTTTGTCCCCACCGCAGACTCGCCACCTGTCGTCAAGCTGCGCGCGAATCGAGCCAGACTTTCCAAGTCGCCGATTCCGTCGGGCATTTCGTCCGAGAGATGCGTTGCAGATGAGTCAAACAAACCGCCGGAGTTTTGCGTACTGCTTGCAGAATAGCTCAAAGCAGCCCCAGTGAGCGACATACCGAGACCGGTAAGAGTGGCACTAGGCGTAAACGCGCTGAAATTGCTGAACTCGCGCTCCATCGCACCTGCGATCTGATCGAACCACGCTCGCGGTAGTGTACCTTTTGGACTGTTCTCAAGGTTCTTGATTGTCGGCTTTACGGTCGCGTGCATGGCCTGCGTAATTCGCAAGCTCCAATCCACGGCATGCTTGTAGATGTCCTTGAATCGCGCATTCTTCTCGAAAACGCCCTCAGGAGGATCGGTCTGCAACTTCAAGCCGTAGCACGAGTACCACTGGGACACTTCGTTTCGCAGAATGCGAAGGCGCGTTTTCGCGTGCAACGGTGTGAGCGGATCCGCCGCGGATTCGGCCAACTTCGCCGTTGTCGTGTCGTAAACCTCGCGTGCGAGGTCATTGAGTTCCTCGATCGCTTCCAGCTGCTGCTTCTGATCAACATGGTCCTGCCACAGCACCGGCTGAAGTGCTACGTGGAGGACTGGTTCCAGTGGCTCACACTGAACGCTGACAACTCGGCTTGCTTTGGAGAAGTAGAACACGAGCGACGGGTCGCGCGAGCTTGACACTCGGCTCAAGTGCGGGAAGCGAGCACTGTCAATCGGCATCGATTTCCCGTAGAGAAGGCCCTCGACGAATTTCCCGAATGAAAAGTTCCAAACATCTTTGGGAACAGGGGCGAAACGAGACGCAAGCCGCGACGACGAGGTGGGGGCATCAAGCGATCGAGTCCACATGTGCGCACGATCGGATCGAATTCGCCGCAGCACTGCACGATGACTCATATCACGCAACAACTCGGCCACTGGCATTCCTTTTTCACTGGGATCTTTGTACTCGCTCAGATCTCGGACGCGTATCGTGATTCTGCCGACATCGTGAGAGAGCGACAGTTTCGAGGTCTGAAATGCTCGCTTGAACTCGCGATCGCTAGAGGCAAAGCAGTATCTCTCGAAGAATTGCCCAAGCGAGCAGTCGTTCGGACTATAGAAGTCGATGCACATCATCTCTGCATTCGATGGTATCTTCCCGTCTAGCGAACTCCAGCACGTCGAGAAGAGCACACGCTCACGAAGTGCATCTGAGGAGCGCATGCTACACGAGCATCCGAACGCTGTCGACACAGGTACATACGGCTCCATGCACTTCTCGTCTTCTGCAGTGCGGATGTTTCGAAGGCTGCTGATGTTGTTGTATCGTGTACGGTCCTTGCACCACTTGCACATTGCCTGGGTCTCTTTTAAAGACGCACGCATGGAAAGCGAGTTCGACTTGAGCGACAGGTAGAGTGAGCTTGAGCTTTTGGCAAACCACTCCTCAGCCATGGATCGTTCCGAAGGTTCTTCTTTTGGTGGTAAGTACCCACACTCGAGCAAAAACGCTCTCTGCAGCCGCATGTTGTACGCTGCACGAGTGATAATGCCGAGCGCTTTGCTCACTTCTTCGAAGACCGCGGCCGAGCCACCCCGGAAAACCACGGTGCAGCCTTTCCAGGTGATGCCACCTTCGAAGACGATGTTCTGACGCTGTGGACGCTTCTTTCGCCCCTCCAAAGGTGCTTTACCTTCCCGCTTGATATGGAAAATGCCGTTGGTACCTTGCTGAACTCCGGTGAACTGCCGAGCGCTTTTTGGTTCGTTGTTGCTTACCATCACGTAGAAGCGATTACAAGTTCCAATGACCGATTTGTCTGAGATCTTGTCCACGTGGTCGTACGAAGTGAGAAGCGAGGCGCCAGTTGATCTTGCAATTCGCTGCAAATCAGCCAAGCGCACATTCTTGACCACGGAGATACCTTCCTTGAAAAGTAATTCCTCCGCGACACGATGCACGTGGCCAGAAAACATCACGATGTCTGGATGCATGGTCATGATCTTCTCGGCCACAATGTGCATGTACTCAACTTCTTGTCCGGCCACACTTTCGAGCGAGGCGATCGCTTCTTTGCGTCGCTGGTAGTCAAGGTCGGATGCGATGAGAAGAATGCGAGGATTTGCGATGTCGCAACGCATGCCCTTGCGAGCGAGACTCTTGTGGACGAGAACGCCATCAATAAAGAAGCTGTCCTGCACTCGGCCACCTTCCAGGCATTTCACACGTGCGTACTCCATTACGTCCATCGAATCACCTTCATCTGGGTGGCAGCTGACAACATTGGCGGCTTTCGCCCCAAAAATTTGGATCAACTTCATCCACTTGTGCTGTTCGAGGAACGGCAACCTCGACAAAACTGGCGAGGCCTCGAAAAAGTTGTAGATTCTCTCTTCGATCCGATACTGAGCATGCTCACACATGCGTGTGAACACCTCGTCTCGACGATTGATACTCACAGGATCCTCCGCATCGTTGATGGCGTCTTCCGACAAGCCCACTGCTGAAAGCACATTTCGATCACTGGCGTCACCAACGCCACCAAGAGCAAGTGCCTTCGCCATGATTCGCCCGCCCAGACTGCGCCTCACTGCAAATGGGTCACGAGCAACGGTGCATCCAAAGCGAGGCTCAGTGAAAGTGCCAGACATAGCCTTCGGTCGAGTGCGCATCAGAGGAAGTGGCGACGACGGCTCGTTCCTTGTTGGCCGTGCCTTTGATTCCTCAATAATTCGCTTGAACTCGGCTTTCTCATCCCACTGCTGATTGCTTGGATTTCCAATCTCGGAGAGACTGTTCGCACGCTTAATTCTCCGTCTCGCGACGTTGAGTTCATCCTTCCGAGAGTGATCACCATCTCCTTCCAGTGCCGCGAGGTCAAGACTATAAGCGCGGCGTCGAACGTGGTGCTTCGAGCTCTCCTGACGCGCAGTGCTGATGCCTTGCAAGCGCGGTTGATGGGTGAGTTGTTGTACGCTGGCAACAATCTGCACTTTCGGGAACATGTTGAACAGTGTCGACGGTCGCGCAGCTTTTTCGGCCTGTTCGCTGCCTCGTGTTACACTCGTGCCATCGTCCTTGCTAATTTCGTCCTTGTTGAAAAACTCGGTCTTGTCAAAGTTCCTGTAGTGGCGTGGTGCGTCCGAGGTCGAGCGCTCCAACGCATCGGCGATCTGTGGCGGCATTAGCATCAGCGTTTGTGCTGCGGGCGAGGGTAGAGGTCGATTGTGATGCATAGGAGTCGCCATTCGGTCGGCCGTCACAAGCTGCTGCAGCTGCACGCCGTTCCCAGCACCACCTAGTTCGACTTCGAGCCCTTCGCGAAGCTGGCGGTGACACGTGTGGCACACGAGCTGCTTGCGAAGCCGAGAAATCGATTCGTCGACCTTCGGACCGCCAAACGACTGCGGAAGTCGCGCACAACACTGCGAGCAAAAGATCTGGCCGCAGGAGCGACAGTGGTGGCGGCGTCGCATGAACGTGAAGAGCTGTTCGCACTCATAACACGCCTTTGACGATCGATCCGACATCCAAAAGTGCTTCATTGACCGTCGTTCACGGCGGCGCTGCGTCGGGGGCTGCTGCGCGCGATTCGTTACCGGCACTTCTTCTCCCGGGCTCTCGAAATCCTGGAACTGCTTGACTCCGGGCAGGTGCTGGCCAGCGGGTGATGGGAAACTTGTCAACTGGTACATGTTCTTGTCCACTGGCACTTCTTCGTTGGGCTGCGCAAACTCGATCGCGACTTCCTTGACGTCGCTGCCCCCCGCCGTCATTGCATTGTAAATTGCCTCCATGACGGTCTCTGCATTCACACCACGCATCGATTTCTCATTGACCGCGATGATTACAGCACCGGGCTGAATCCCGTGGGCTTCTGCAGCCGCGCCGCGCTCTACAAAGTCCACACACGCGCGGAAATCGCGGCGCGACGACGCCGCGAGCCGCAGCCCGAGAATGCGCTCGAGCGCCTCGAGGTCCTCGGCGTTTTTCAGCGCGCTCTCGCGCGGCACGCGCAGCTCGATGACGCGCTCCACAGCACGCATGACGTCTCGCTTGAGATCTCCGAGGCTATTGTTGTAACTCGGGCCCGCGGCAAGTTGCCGCCGGCGTTGCGACGTGGGGACCCCCATGGTGAAGACGGCATCGTCGGGCGCGAACGAGCAGGCGCGCGCGAGCTGCCGCAGCACGTCACAGGCGAACGCCAGTGCCATGGCCCTTCGTTCCTTCGCCTGCTACGTCGGCGTCGCCCTCGCTCGGTCTCGTTGCGCACGTGGTCGGGGGGCCGTGGACGGGAGGACGGAAGTATGGTGGTTGCACTTGCTTTCTTTCTTCCCCGCCTGACTGGGCGACCATCACTCTTCCTACACTCTCTGCCCCCAGCCCATGGGTTTAATGACCTCGCCATTCTATGCTGTTAACAGAGTACTGAAGTTTTCTGTCGGTGAAACGACACTTGGACAGAGCGGCGAAATGTTCTTATCAGAAGGGGCTCCAAAATGGCAGTCGTGATGGCACTCAACCGAGGTTTATGACATTCGCGCGGAACACAGATGACTGTGCTGGAAACAGAAAATTGACTCGAAACGCCGCTCTTGTCCAGCGCAATTTTTAAAGGCTGCGCGGTTAAAACGGGTGGTCTGTGAGAGTATCACAGGTCTCCCGCAAGAGTCTCACCCCCACAGCGCCTCACAAACAATCGCCATGTCACACGCAGCTTCTATGATAGTGGAGTAGGTTGAGCATCATCAATCTAGTGTCTACATGCTTTGAGCGGGTCGACTAAAACCCTTTCAGAGTAGCTGATTCGAAATTATCATTTGCTCAGAACGGTACGAAAGGAATGCAGTGCATCGGGCGCTATCGCGGTGAAGAATCGAAGAATGAAGACGAGAAGAAGAGAGAGAAAGGAGAGAGAGAGAGAGGAGGGGACACACTTGGAGAATGGATGGTTCTGACGAATTATGCGTGAACCAATCAGACACCTCAGCTTATGCGAACCTAACTAACACGCATTAACAGGTGGATATACTGAAGTTGAAACCAAAAGAGGGTGCATTCGTTCGATGGAGAGCTCTTCGTCGACCCGTCTCCTTGAATAGAAAGTCCCCCAGAAAAAACACAGTCCAATGTAGAAACCTAACCCTGATTGAGATCTTTTCTGTCTATGTCGTGCCAACGATTGGCCGAAAATAGAGCTATCCTTCAGCTTCAAGGTCCAACGCAAATTTTAGGCTTGCTGGCCCGACTGGGCGTCTTCAAGCTTGAAATATCCATGAACTTCATGGATAACGTTTCAAGTGGCACAATTCTATCGAATACCATTCATCTTGTGCGCTGTGAACTGCTCTCGAATGTTGAATCTTCACCCAGAACCCTCCAAAGAAGCTTTTGGCTCAAGAATGCAGTGCATGATCAGCCAAGATTACGCGTGGATCCATTCGTGCGCATCTGCACAATCTACGAAACCTTTCAAACTTATCAGCGCAGCCGACCATTCGCAGCCTGCGGGACGTGACAACAGCGCCCGCGAATGATCATGATTGGTCCAATCATCGCGCGTTTCTAGGAAATCCGCTCATCAGCGCTGGTCACGCCAACACCTTGAATATGAGGTTTTTAGTTTCGGATCATCCTTGCAAAATCGCCACTTCGACGCAAAAACTGGCGCTTTTACCTGGATCGTGTTTGGTTCGCTGTGTTCTTGGGCGCAATTTTCCAAGATGGCTCCAGAGGCAGAGAAGAGAACCCGGGACACTGCTGCCGTTATCACCACACCAGTTTCGATTTGGAGGGTTCGTCAAAGCGCGATCGAAGCGCTTGGAAATATACCACTTATTCTCTAGGCATCCGGTGGCTTATTCGTCAGCCAGCAGCTTCAGCTTCAGCCGCCTCCGAATCTGAAGCTTGGAAAACCACCAACCAGCCACACAGAACAAACGAACAGTTGCAGCTGTAGCTCTTCGCCCAGAACGAAGAAAGAACCATGAACGCCAACCGCCGCCGCGTGCTGGCGTACGCTGAGCAGGGCGACTGGGACGACGCGCTCGAGCTCATCGAGGCCAGCCCAGCGCTTGCCAAGGCACAGGACGACTTTGGTATGCTCCCGCTCCACTGGGCGTGCACCGAGCCGACGCTGCTACTCGACGTGGTCAAGGCGCTGCTGGACGCCTTCCCGGAAGGCTGCACGATTGAAAACCTGTCGGGCATGCTTCCGCTACACGTCGCGATAAAATCCAAGATGCCCGGGCTCCATATCAACGCGCTGCTGCAAGTGTACCCTGAGGCCGCGCTCAAGAAGGACGGCAACGGAAAATACCCAGTCGAGCTCGCCATGGATTGTAACCTGCCCAAGTTTACGCTTGACCTCATCCGCAAGGCTGGCGGCCGCGCCATGCGCTCAACGTCTCTCATGGATGTGAACTCGTTTGATGTGCCGTCGCTAAGCCGAAGCACGTCGAGTATCGAGAACCAGTCCGATGACGAAGAGGTGCCTGTGGATCACCAGAAGGATGCGTTTATGAAGGCGCGGTCGTTGGGCTCGCTCATGCTGACGCGGGAAGCATCAATGTATGCTCGCCTGCTGGATGAGAAGATGCCGGAGGCCATGGACCCAATGCAGTCGGCCGAGATCTCGTCCCAGCTTCGGGATCTCCTTAACCAGCTGCAGCAGCTAAGCGTCGACATTCGCTCTACCACGTCGGCGGCCTCAACAGCGTCGACGTACCGCAGCTCGTTCTCAAGTTCATCGTCCGGAGGGCTCAGCCTGAATTCCACGAGTCATTCGGTGCTGTGGAACCCGGGAGACAAGCTGGGCATTGATTTGGAGCCCATCTCGGACAGCACTGGCGCACGCATCCGGCGGTTCGGTTCCAAGAGCAGCGCGCTTGGCGTCGAGGCGTTGGATCTGGGTGACATCCTCGTGAGCATTAACGGCACGTCGGTCACGGGCGCGTCGTTTGCGTCCATCACGCGCTTTATGAAGAACTCCAAGGTCACGTGCACGCTGTGCTTCTCCAAACCGTCGAGTTTCTCGTTTGCGACTGGCAGCCCCATGAACGAAAACCAGGCTTCCGACAACGACGCCGAGCTCTTTGCCAAGGTGGCCACTCTGCTCGACACGACCATGAAAAAGGTGTCGGCGGTGGAAGAAACGGTGCGACTCAGCTCGGCCATGTCCTTCATCGCATAGACGCTGATGAGCTGGGCGCTCGCTGTCGGTCGTCTCTCCGTCACTTATAAGTCTGCCGCCGCAACAGCAAGCTCTCTCTCTCTCTCTCTCTTCACTGTGGTGAAGCCTTCCTGTGACTACTCCCCGTACTCTGCTACGAGGATTCCCTCCATGCCCCCCTGGGCTTATCTCCATCGCCTCCAATCCATCCCGCCGTCGCCTAATCGGGACGGCGGGTCAATACCATCACCATCGAAACTCAGAAAGAGCCCTCGCGTTTATTTATTGGGGACGGCGGGTCTGAACACGTCTTGAATATGAACACACGCTTTCCATCGACTCCCTCGACTTTGTTCACAATCATTTTCCAGCTCTTGAACCGCAAACGTCGCCTGCCCAGCTCTGAGGAGTTCCTCGCGTCCACTAAAGATACTCCAAGTCATCATACGTCACTAGCCCATCATGCAATAGCCCATCATGGATCATGGTCCACCGAAGAAACTCCGCGGCACACAATCTCCGGATCCATCGGGTCAGATCTGTGGATCACTGAGCTGGCGTAGGAATGCTGCCGATCACCGGATCTTCACCCGCAGCTGCGAACGTAGACGTCAGCGTGCACTGAAGTCAGATCGTTGGTCAGCAACACCTCTGTGTTCAGCCACTGGCTGACATGCCGTGTCTGTGATAACGCATCTCATCCCTTCTGTTGGTCGATAAGTTGGTTTGTGCAACAAAATTGTTCAATGCACCACTCAAAAGGTGTCGTATTTTGAAACCCGTGTTGTCGCATTCACAAAAAAACAAAAAGAAAAAAGTGGAATCGCACGACAGACGCACCATCCAAGCTAACAGCAATCAGTGACGACGGTAAGTTCGAATGTCCGGCATTTGGATGCGAACTTAGACATGATTGATAGGTACGCGCGAACCTACTTGTGCCGGCTTCAACCTCCCTTTCGTACTTTAACTCAGCCAATCATAGTTCTCCACTTCATAAGAGGGGGAAGCCACGCGGTCGGAAGCTGAATTGCAAGACGGAACCATGAACATCGCAGCGTCCGGCGTGGGCAATGGCGCCGCCACGCCCGCCATGTCGCTCCAGGAGAAGCAGAAAGGTACGAATCCTACATGACCCACGCACAGCCGCGTTTTCGCGGCTGCAAACGCCTCGGAACTCGCGCCAATAACTGACAAACTGATGGAATAATATTCTAGAGAATCTGTTGCGCATGCTCGACTTCAACGCCGAGAACGCCGACGCATCGCTGGACACGTCCGACCGCTGGGGCGAGCAGTGGAAGGTGCTGATCTACGACCGCCTGGGCCGCGACATTATCTCGCCGATCCTCAAGCTCCACGAGCTGCGCAAAAAGGGCGTGACGCTCCACATGCTGATCGACGCCGAGCGCGACGCGATCCCGGACGTGCCGGCCATCTACTTTGTCGAGCCGACGCCGCACAACATTGAGCAGATCATCACGGACTGCAGCAAGGAGCTGTACAGCACCGTCCACCTCAATTTTGTGTCGCCGCTCAGCCGCGAGGCCCTCGAGCTACTCGCTCGGCTCGCAGTCGAGAACGGCTGCACGAGCATGGTACGGATACCCTCGTGCTATAGTACTGTCTCCTCTGTACTAATGTAGTGTCCTGCTGCTAGATCTCCAAAGTCTACGACCAGCATACGAATTTCGTGTCGCTCGAGCCGACTTTGTTTTCGCTGCAGCTTGCCAACAGCTACCGTGCGTACAACGACCCGACGCTGGGTGACGCCCACATTGAGCAGACCATGAGCGCGATCGTGCGCGGCGTCTTCTCGGTGCTTGCGACCACGGGCAAGGTCCCGGTCATCCGTTGTCCCAACAACGACGGCCCCTCGCGCATGGTCGCACAACAGCTCAACCAGATGATCCGCGACTACCTCGTCGCGCGTAAAGGACTCTTCCAGGACACGAGCAGCGCCAGTAATTTCCAGCGGCCAGTGCTCATCATCATGGACCGTAACGAAGATTTGCCGTCGAGTCTCCACCACCCGTCGACGTACCAGGCACTAGTCGACGATGTGCTCAAGATCTCGTTGAACCGCGTCAAAGTGAATGTGCAGACGTCGTCGGGGGACGAGACCCCGCCCGCCGGAGGAGTGGTAAGCGGTCGCACGGCCGAGCGCACGTACGATCTCGACGTCACGAGCGACAAATTTTTCGAGGCCCACGCCGGGAGTCTGTTTCCTGAGGCCATTGAAGCCAACGAAGAAGAGATGAAGCAAGTCACCAGAAAGGAAGAGCAGATCCGTGCCAAGGTTGGACGACATATTATCGTGTGGGAGATCTTCACAGTGAGAGAACTGACGTTTTGGGTTTTATCACTGATAGACGGGTGGGAGCGAAGCACTCACAAACGGCACGAAAGATCTCGTGGCGTTTGTCGACACGCTACCAGCGCTGCTCGAGAAGAAGAAAATGCTCGAAGTCCACACCAACATTTTCCACGCCGCGTTCGAGAGCGTGACAGCGCGCCACATTCCCAACTTCTCCATGCTGGAGCAAAAGCTCATTGACGGGTCCCACGCCGACCGCCAGGAAGTGCTGCAACTCCTGTCTGGTCCAGAGATGGGCTCGATCGCCGACAAAGCGCGGTTGCTCATGATCTACTACCTCACGAGCGGTGCCTCGAGCGCGGAAATCGCCGAGTTTGAACAGGCCTTCCAGCAGATCGCGGCGGCGCGTGGTGGTGTGCGCACTGAGCTGTTCATGCAGGCGTGGAAGTTTATTCGACACCACACGGCCTTCCAGAAGCACGCCAGTGTGGGTGGCTCACTCCATGATGGAGCACAGGCGTCCGCCTCAGCTGGTGCCGCTGGTGCCGTCAACATGAACAAGTTCAAGGGTCTCGCACAAGGGTTTCTCGCGCAGGCAGCTGCAAGCGTCAAGAACTTTTTGCCGGAAAACAAGAAGCTCCACATCACACGCGTCACGGACGCGATCTGCGAGCTTCGGCCCAACACTGAAGACGACACGTTCCTCTACCTGGACCCCAAGATCAAGTCGCTCGGCGATCCCGTGCCACGTCAGCGCACGCCGTTCCGGGAAGCCATGGTGTTTGTCATTGGCGGCGGCAACTACAACGAATACCAGAACCTCATGGCGTACGCCAAGGCCCAGCAGCCGCCACGGTCAGTGTGGTACGGCTGTACGGAGCTGCTGAGCCCCGAGGAATTCCTGCAGCAGCTCGGCTCCATTAGCGTTTGAAAAGGTGGGGGGTTGAGTGAATGGAGTAATATATCGTATGGAGAAGGAATGATTTGTTAGCGACTTCTGCAGGAAAGGAAAGGAGACGAAAGCTTACACGCAATCGTTGCCGCTGATGTCGAGACAGGAAAAGTCGTGCGTGGCCTTGACGACCTTGGCCTTGTACGCGACCGTCTTGCCACGCGTCCACGAGTAGGCATTGTCCCACGAGAGGACGACCGTGCCGTCCTCTCCCGCAGTGTACGAGCCAGCAATACTCTCGCCCGCGGCGACACGCACCTTGGGGACCTTGTCGACCTCGACCGCTCCGCCGTCGCCCTGAGTGCGAAGCTTGACGCTGAAGTCAATATCGTGGGCCTTGACTTCGTACTCCCAGCAAATGGCATCGTTCGTGGCAATGCGGAACGGCAGCTGCAGCGTGCCGCCGGCCTTGATCTCAGCCTGGGTCACGCCGTCCTCACAGAGCAGCACAAAGCTGTCACGCCCAAGAAAACCGGTTTGCGGGATCACGTGCGCGAGGTTCTTGCCGCCCAGAAGCTTGGGGAGCCGCTCACGGCCACCGAGCAGCTCCACCAAATGGGCAAACGCATCGCTACCCATGTGGATCTTGCTGAGCTGCGTTTCGGCAAGCTTGGGCTGGATCGCCGACCAGATCTTATGGAAGATCCACGGCGTGTGGAGCAAAAGCGTCTCGTGGGTCGTCTCTGGGTAGCATGCCGTCGCGATGCGAATACTGTTGACGACGCGCGCTAGCAGCCGCGGGTGGAACCGCGCAATGGAAAAGCCCTGCAGATTGCGGACAAAGACCGTCTTGACGAGCTTCTCGTTCTTGCGGCTGAGCTGGTCCAGCTTGATGGCACGGTACTCCATCTCGTACAAGAAATACTGGGTCCATTCGTCGTCCGTGACTTGCTGAACGAGGCTTTTGAAGTCGGCGTACCCCGACATTTCAAAGTAAAAGACGTGATCGTTCGTGGCGTCCATGAGATCGTACGCGTGGAGAAACGGAATGTGCTGAATCAGCTTGGCGAATCCGGGAAAGTCGTCAGGTCCGAGATTCTTCTCCACGATGGCCGTACGGATCTCGTCGAGATGGAGCGCCTTGCGTTGCGCAATCATGTCGCGGAACTTGGTGGCTGCGACCGCGACGTTTTGCTTATGCCCACGCAGGAAGCGCAGCAAGCGCACGTCGCCCACGAGCTCGGGGAACTTGGAATCCTTTAGCTCCTCTTCCAGGCTCATTCGCAAGGCTGAAACAGACAAAAAGAAAAGCCCACGACTCGTTAGTAGGCCGTGCGAGCAGTAAGAGACAGAGTGGTGGGGCATACCTCGCAGGTTGTCTTTCTCCTGCTCGGGGTTCTCTGAGAGAATAAAGCACTGCCACTCGGTTGCGTCATCCACGATCATCTTGGACGCCGAAGCTTGGACCACGGGAATATCGCTGAACGAGCCCAGGGAAGTTAACACGATGCCGTCGTCGACAGTATCCACATTGCAGGGAATATCGAGGAGCCCAGACGGCATGCGTCCCACGTGATCCAGTAAACTCACGCGTCGGACGCGCTCACGTTCCATCGCCTGTGAACAAGAATCGCTTCATGCATCGGCCTCCCGATAAATTGCCTCAAAACGGTGTGGATGTAGCTCACCTCCACTGCACACTGCTGTGAACGGCGGCGTTCGGCTTCGTTCTGGACGGCGACTTGTTCAATCTCTTCCATGCGTCGCAGTCGCTCCGACTCGATTGCAGCCGTAGCCGCTGCGGCGTTCCGCTCGCGCAGCAGTTCTTCCTGCGCGGTGGCGTTCTCCACCTCACGCACGCGACGCTGTTTTTCCTCTTCCGCAGCCGTGATTGAGAACTCGATGTTGATCTGGCGAACGATTTCCAGCTCGTCCTGCGTATCCACACACGCAGTCCATCAGTTCTCGAAACCTAAATGATGTTCATTTCCATCTCACCTCCTGGTCTTTGGCCTCACTCACACGACGCTCTCGCTCTCCCTCGGCAAGCGCATCTGCGCTACGCAAGCGTCAGGACCACTCGTGAGACCAACAACAGGGATACCAGTTCTCACAGGTTGAGACCTACAGCTTTTGGTTCTCCACACGCTCGGCCTCACGCACGACGACATCTTCTTTGGTCTCCTCGATCTCATCCTTTTTGAACAGGAACAGACTCGCGCTTTCACGACGTATCGCCATTTCGCTCAAGTCCAACTTAGCGGGCGAGCCGCTCGCTTCATTTCCCATGCGACTCGCCTCCATGTCCATTGCTGTCGTTTCTTGGACGCGACTCTGTTGCAACCTTTTGCGTTGGCCCACGCCCCGTACGCGTGAAAGGTCGGTTAGGCTCTATCTACACGGGGTCCAGTGGGCCCGTGTCAGTTTTGCAGTTGGAGAATGACCTTTCAGCCAGACGAACACTCACACATTCATTCTGCTCGCACTTCAACATCACCTGGCGATGGTAACTGTTCTTGCAGCCGCTGCTTGTCGTGGACGCGCCGCCTCGCAATGGCTTTCATGTCGTCAGCGAACTGCTTCTTGCGAGTGTACACAACAGAGTTGTGGCGTGCCACGGCACCAGGCAGTTTCTCACGAACAATCTCGTTCAACTGCTGCGTCTCGTGCTGCAAGTCCACGAGCAAGCGTTCCTCGTGGGCGCGCCGACGTTGGTGCATGAGCTGATGAAGGTCTTCACCATCAAAGCGATAGGCCGCCGCGAGCTTGGCTCGGAAGTCATTGTTCTCGGCAATCGCGGCGTCCGCTCTCTGCATCTGCTCGTCACGAAGCCGCGATTCGACAGAAGTGAACGCCGCCCGCTGATCTTCTGAGATACTCTCGAACACCACTTCGTGACCGAGGAACTTGAACTCATAATAGTAGTGACGCACGATTCGCTCGTATCGTAGCTCCCACACGTCGCTGCCCATTGCCGACCGTACGCTGTCGACAAATGCGTCGCTGGCATTCGCTGAGAGGCCTTGCTTCCAGATAGCAACGATCGATGGGAAGATCACACTCGTGTCGTGGACCCATGCGTTGACTTGAGCTGGCGTGTATCCGTTCATCGAGGCCGTCGCGTGGACATCGCCACGTTGCCACCGACCGCTACGCCAATGGTCACTCCATTTTTCCGGAAGAAGAGCCATCGGATTACGGCCGATCGAAAACACATCCAAGCGCGACAAAAGCCCCGTCCATTCGACCGGGATCACCGCGATTTTGTTATGGTAGAGATCCAACTTCTTGAGCGATCGACCAGCGGGAGCATTCTCCAGTTCACGCGGCAGGAAAGTGAGCTTATTACCCGAGAGATTGAGCACTCGCACGGCTGGGAGACCTACCAGACACGGGTCGAAGCTGGAAAGCTGGTTGAAGGAGAGATCTAGATACTCGAGCCTGCGCAAGTGTTCGATGGACGGAGTCAGGGGGGTCTTCATCGCGTTGTGGGTGCACACAAGCATCTCTAGTTCTTGCCACAACATGATCGCGTCGGGCAGAGCCGCTAGTTTATTGTGGCTGAGGTTCACTTTCGTTAGCGACGTCATGCACCCAATTTCTTCTGGCAGCTGGGAGATGTCGTTCCACGATAGATTGAGATCGCGAACGTTAATTAGCGCTCCCATTTCCATGGGGATCTCGCTGAGGCGATTGTGCTCGAGATTGAGAATGTGAAGACTTGTCAACAAGCCGATTTCGGGAGGAAGAGGGGACCGCAATACATTGCGGGAGAGATCGAGGACCTCAAGAAAAATGAGCTGGCCAATTCGGCTTGGGAGGGACTCCATCTTGTTCTTTGCACCGTGAAAAGCCGTGAGTTCTTTCAGCATCGTCGCACACTCGGGGAACGCCATCAATGCGTTGTTGGCGACGTTCAAGTCTTGGAGGTTTGGGACCTTGCCTAGTGCCTCTGGGAGCGACGAGAAGCTGTTGAGCGACAGGTCAACTTGCCTTAGATTGATAAGGGAACTTCCAAAGACGTGCTTTCCGATGCGCTTTTGTTGTGACACCGACACGTCGAAAATGACAAGGCTCTTGAGATTGCGACACGCGCCCGGTAGCTTTTTCAGGGCCGTGCAGCCTCGTAGACGAAAGACTTGGAGAGACTGAAGCTCCCCAATGGCTTCCGCAATTGAAGTAAGCGAAGGGTTGTAGCTCAAGTCGAGGTCTTCGAGTGCCTCAAGACCTTTACAGTACGACTCCCGCCGAACTGAATCCTTGGTAGGGTAGTCGCCAAAGCCTTGCAGCGCGTTGTGCGCGAGGTTCAACACTTGGAGACTTCGCAGCAGCTTGATCTGGGGAGGTACTTCAGCCAGACAGTTGTGGCAGATGTCAAGTGCCCTCAGATCTCGCGCCTCGCCAATCTCACTGGGGAGATACTCAAGCTCGTTATCACTGACGTCCAGTGCTTGGAGAGCAAAGAGGTGTGTGAACATAGCCGATGGGAGTTGACGGATTCGATTTCCACTGAGAATCATTATGAGGAGGCTGGACAGCGCATTGATGGCGTCTCGGCCCTTGTAGAACGCAGCAGGGATTTCTTCGAGTCGACGCAGCGACAAGTCGAGCACATCGTCGCCGTGCTTCGCCCTGTGCATTTCAATTCCCTCAATCTTGGTGGTCATGAGTTCTTGGACCACTTGCCGCTGGTGCAGTTCTCGCTTGGTCTGTTCCTCGGCCATCTGAGCGACAAGCCGCTTCTCCTCCCGTGCTTGGCGTTCTTTGAGCACCCTCTCTTTGCGTCGTTGAATCTTTTCCTGCCGCTCTCGCAATGCCTCATTCGTCCGTGTAACCGTCTCTGTATGACGCTGCTGGGCAAACAGTGCCCGCTTCTCTTCTTGGGCCTTCTCGCGCCGTGCCTTCTCGAGTCGACACACTTCGTCCTTGGCTTTCATGGCTTGCGCGAGCTCGTCTTCCTCGACTTGATTGATCCAGTCCATCAGTACGCGCTTCAATTGCTGTTGTTCATGTCTGCGCTTCTTGCTGCGGCCGAGGAACGGATTGCTGAACCGTGTCACAGGCGGTTCGCCCGTAATTGACTCTATAGAGTGTGGACTTTTGGTTGCTGGAATTGTAGAGCGAGCTGTGATGCCTCGCTTGCGAAGCTCTTCCCTGACATCAATCAGCTCCTGCCACGCCGCTTTGAACTGCTCCATTGTGACGGCGGAAGCACCTTTTGGAAACGCAGCTTTGACAGCCGGCGCGTCTCGTGTAATCCCCAATAGTTGCATTGCCCTTTCATACTCAAATCTGTTGAGCAGGCCATCCCGGTCGCTATCGAGCTGGTAGAAAATATCGACCGGGGAGAGCACACCTGGCTGCTGAGATGACTGCTTCTTCGCAGCTGCCCGCAGCGAGTTGGTGATATACAATGCAATCACAAACTCACGCTCGTCGATAAACCCCCTGCAAAGAACGTCAGGTGAGTCGGCCGCTATGTAGTCCACGGAATGGATTGCTGGTCATACTTCTTCTGGTCATCGACGAGCTGAAAGAGCCGCATGGCCTTCGAGTCGAGGATGTTCAGACCGCGATACGCGAGCATTTGCTTGTATTCTACGAAACACTCTTCAGTAGTCCCCATTATCTACATCATTATTTTCCATTCTGTGTGGGGGGACATACCGCCAAAGTCGATCGAGTCTGACTTGTCTTCGTCAAACAGTCGAAACAGCTCGCGCGCGTTCCGCTGCAGAACATCCAAGTCGAGTTGGTCGTCCTCCCCCAACGCGGTGTGGTCCAACTCCATCACCGTGCTTTGCAGCTTGGCCGCCAACGCGTCGAGGTCGGACTGTACTTCGGCGGCAGTTTTCTCGGGGGGGCAAGTACGACGAGAACACGCCGTGGGCCACGACCTCAGGAAGCACAGTCGGAGGCCGCGCCGCCGAAGGTTTCCCAATCGCGATCGACGAAAACACCAGTGGATCGTACACGAAGATGGGCTGCTCAAAGCTCTCGGGCATCTGTGCGCCGACCCACTGGCCTCCTGGGCCAATGTCCAGCGGCACCACTTCGCCCTGTGTTTCAAGTGAGCGCAGCAGCGCCTCATCGCTCGCACTGCGCTTCTTCTTGTATGACGTGAGGCCCAGTGGTGCCGTGGCGCGAGAGAGCAGCACATACAACGGCCAGTTCTTTTCGTTCGAGACGCGCACGTTGCGAAAGCGCAGGAAATACGTCATCTGGACGCCATCGTCTCGGGCGGCCTCGCCCGCATGCGCCCCTCTCGATGCTTGCGCATGACGAGCTACTCCGTCACATACGCCCACAGTTACGCCATGGTCCGACAGTAGGCTTAGCCGCAGGGGAACGTACCTGAACTGTCCCGAGGAGCCGCGGCTGGTTCGTCGCGGGCTTTGTCTTTCTGGCCGCGGTCTTGAACGGGTTCTTGGCCACCACGGGCGGCGCGTGGTCCACAAGCGGCGCCTCCAGCAGTATCGTCTCGCTAGTCGGCATATCTGTCCTCTCTCCGCACCTCTATAGAAGATACTCATATAGCGGCGGCGCTGGCAGCGCCGTCGCCATTTTCATCTCTTCTCCACTTCAACGCCTGCTACCGGTTTAACCGGTATCAAACCGGTTCCAGTATCTCCAAATAGAGCGCTCTCTGATTTTTCGATGGAAAGATATCGGCAACATATCCGGAAACGCCGCGGAAGAAGCACGGAAGGAATCGCGTGAATGCTCATCATGGCGCCCGAAGGAGGAGCGTGGGGGAATCGTCAGGTCATACGGGGCATTGGAGGCGTCTTGCTGGAAGGTTGTGTCTCAAAGGAGGCTCCACTGAAGCCGCCAGCCTCCGCCGTTTCTCGTTTCCTTCCATCGAGAGCGGAGTGAGGAAGGCAGCCGTTTTGCAAGTGTCCAGGACGCATCGTATTGCTTCCGCTAGCAGGCCAGTGGCGCACTGACCCCCTAGGACCGAAGAGCCATTTCCACAATCCCATTCGCGTGCGCACACTCGGGTCGTAGCTCGGGGAGATTACCAACGCGTTCAACTCACCAGAGTCGAGTATGCGCACCGCTGCGCAGTCTCCGCCGTCTACAACGGCGCAGCAGCATGTTCTGTTCCGTGGAACCGTGCATCGGCGGTCGCCAAGTCCGTTCCCGCCGGCTGCGTCTCCCTTCACACCTTCGTCATCGTCCTCTTCCTCGTCGTCATCCTCGTACCGCTCGTCGTCTCCCTCTGGCTTCGCCGCAGCCAGTTCTTCTGCACTCAACCACGCGCCCATTGCCCTCCACAGTCTCGACGACGACAGTGGCTCCTGGGCGTCCATCCGCCTGGCGTCTTCTCCTCCGCCGTCTTCCGCAGACGCTGCCGCCGCCACCGCTGCCGCGGCCCGAGGCTCCTCCCACTACGGTCGACAGAGCTCGTTTGCGGCACTGATTGATTCCAGCAACAACAGAAACAACCGCCCTCGCGACCAGTCGGACGTGGCCGACACGACGGCCATGCTGCCGCTCGTGGTCGACGACTTTAGCCAGGACCGGATGGGCCGCGTACCGGCGGTTCGGCAAACGCCATCACCACAATTGGCGCAACGACCCAAGGCCTCGTCGTGGTCCATGGACGGACGCCGCAACCAGCCTGAGAGTACGTCGCCACCGCTCGTGAGGGCCCAGAGCTTGAACCAGCCAGGGTCCCAGTCCCAGTCTCAGCCTCAGCCCGAGACGATGGCAGCGGCCCACGACATCACGCTGATGGACCACCGTGTGTTTGTGTCGCGTGACCAGTGGGTGCCCCATCGCGACCGCCGCGCGTGCTTTGTGTGTGACCGCGAGTTTGGACTGCTCCGCAAAAAGCACTCGTGCCGCATGTGCGGCGACGTCGTGTGCTCGCGGTGCTCGCTGTTCAAGCAGGTCAAGCTCCCAGGTGTCGTCGGCGAGAGCAAAGCGCGCGTGTGCTCACGTTGTTTCCTCCAGTACCGACAGCGCGTGCTCGTCAAGACGCCCAGTACCGATAACGTCACCGTTGTCAGCGAGGGCCACCAAGAGCCGGGAACGCACAACCAGGACCACGACCACGACCATCCTGATCAAGTCGACCACGAAGCCAGCAGTGAGGACGTCAACGATGGTGAAGACTTTGCGTACGACAGTGCCGAAGAACTACCGTCGCCCGAAGACGTGATGCGCCGCACGGCCGCCAAGATGTCGGGCTTCCAATTTCCTATCGCACCCGTGGGCTCGTGTGGCGATCGCCCCAAGCCCGTATCGCTGCTCGCGCCCGAGCTCGTCGAGTCAATGTATCGCGAATCATCCGCACGCGCAACGGTATCATCGCTAAACTCGAACCATATTTACGGCCGCGGTTCGTCCACGGTGTTGCTGTCCCCAGCGTCGAGCTTTGATCTCTTGGACACGCGGCTTTTTGATCTTGACCGCACAAGGTCGTTTTCCAGTTCGATCTCGACCGTCTCGTCATCGCTGTCGTCGCTGTCATCGGCGTCCATGAGCACCGTATCGTCGACGCGCAGCGTCACGGAAGAAGAACTCGCGGCCGCGATGCGGGCGCGAGAGTTGGAGTCGGAAGTGGAAGCCAGTCGTGTACGCATCCAGGAACTCGAGCGCAAGATGCAAGAACAGGACAACAAGAAGACCGAGCTGTCACTCGAGCAGCAAAAGCAACTCAGCGAAGCACGTGAGCTCATCGCGCAGCTGCAGCTGCAGCTCACACAGCAAGAACAGGACGCATACGACGCTGTGATGGCCCGTGACTCGATTTGCCTGACCAACCTCAGGCAAATGCACCAGATCCCCATCCTCGAAGACACGTCAAGATACCGCCGAGACAGCGACGATGCCGAAAGCGAAGCGCTGCGGCAAAAGTTGCGGTTGCTCGAGCGCCAGCTGCAGCACGCTGGCATCAATGTCGCCGAGGTGATTCCGTACGCGGTCGCCAAGCAGCGCATCTTCGAAATCTCGCGTCGCATGGGCGAGATCAGCGAAGCCGAGGCAGCCATGAAGCAACAGAACAACGTGAAAGGCGTCGTCGCGCTGCGGCGCGAGTACTATGTGCTCGAGCAGGACATGGAGCGGTTCCACACGGCGCTGCTCATGAGCGATGAGTACATGGAAGAGCAGGCCGCTAAGGAACGCGAGTGGGAGCTCGGCCATGCGCTCGCAAATGCGCAGGCTCTTCGCACGGTGCGGTCAGCGTTGCCCGTCGACATTTCGCGTCGTAGCGAGCAGTCTCTGAGGACCATGGTGACGCCCTCGGGCAAGCCCATGTCAGCCGACCTGGCACGGCGGTTCAAACGTACCAATGTGCTACAGCTCTTGCGCGTCTCACCACAGACACTCGTGCGCATGCACCCGAGCGTGATTGAGAGCTATCGCACCGCGGGGCTCACACTGATTGAACGGCGTGCTCTCCATGC
The DNA here is from genome assembly GCA_023337755.1 of Pythium aristosporum. Lineage (NCBI taxonomy): Eukaryota > Oomycota > Peronosporomycetes > Pythiales > Pythiaceae > Pythium > Pythium aristosporum. The sequence continues at coordinate 41,064 of JAADXL010000044.1, read as the reverse complement.
AGCACTGAAAGATCCGGCCAGCGAGTGGGTGAAGCAGGCGCGGGATGAGACTGCACAAAAGAAGGCCGCATGGTTCAAGAAAGTCAAGGACGCGTTCATGCAGGCACTGGTCGCGTACGAGCAGCATATCGTGCAGCACCACATGGATGACAAGACAGACTGTCCGTTCTTGGGAAGGATGTGCGTCGTGCGTGGTGAGCAGGCGGTGGCACAATTGTACGCTGCTCAACTGGGTTTCCCTGAAGGCGACGAGTATTTCCAACAAGAGATCATCAAGAGCGACCCGGAGGGAGCAGGTGAGAAGGCGCTGCTCGAAGCCAAGGCTCAAGCCGCGGCGGCTGCACAACTAAGTGTGCGGCAGAGCGAACTCAAGCATCATTACGGCTTGAGAAATGTACGACTTGTGACGATGGCGCTCGCGGCCATGGAAGAAATGGACGCCGCGATGGAACGCATCCGTGCGCTGGACGACAACACTGCTCGTATCGTTGGTAATGGGCTGCAGGACGAGGAGACAATGGCACAGTGGTGGCGGCTCTGCCACGACATCGTGACTGAGGTGAGAGAGCTCACGCTGCAGCTCGCGCGCCGCGCGGGTGTGTGTCTCACGGGCAAACGCGACCGCAGCAAGGACGACCTCGACACGCGGTCGGCGCTGGAGGCACGCGCCTCCCACTCAGTGGCTTGCTACCTGGACGCCCTCGTGCACGATGTGGTGATCACGATCTCATCTCTAAGTGTGCCAGCATCGGCTACGCAAGTGAAGTCGTCGCTGCCGCCGATACGCGAGCTGCTACAGGATGTGCAAGGCAAGAACGATGCGCTGCTTTTGTCTCTATCGGCTGAAGTTCCATTGCTGGGCGACCTCGACCCCGTGCTCGAGGTCACCAGCGAAGAGGGACACTCGAGCGACCCAGAAGGCAGTGACAGTCCAGCAAACAGCTCTCGCGTGGTTCGTTCTGTATCGGCTGCTCGCGTGCCGTGGAATGAGCGAGAGGTGGTCGCACTAACCGCAGCTGCACCGGTGCTGACGCAGACAAACCTATCGCCTGCCACGACGACAGCTCAAGTCTCCCCGACCAACTCTTCTCGCCGCCTGCCACCTTCGCCACTCACGTCGCGTGGGTCCATCTTGCTTGGTGCGATCCGTGCCAAGCGATGCGTTGCCCCCAACGCTACGAACGAAATCAGTGCCGACATGCGGCCATCGGCCGTCGACACACCAGTGGCTCCGTTACCAGCAGCTGCAGAAGAAAAATCAACACCTTCAACAACAGCGAATACAGTCAGTACTGCACCAAGGGTCAACGACGTGCTTGCTGCCATTCGCGCGAAGCGAAGCGCGGTGGTTGCTGTGGACGATGTTAGCGAGCGAGCCAACGAGGATATCGCCACGCCATCTGCCAAGGTCGCTCCGACTCAGGTCACGATGGAATGTGCGGTCGCGGAAGAAGCACCAGCGCCAGCGACCCAAAAGAAGGCAGTCGATGCTGCACCCAGGGCCAACGACTTGTTTGCTGCCATCCGCGCCAAGCGAAGCGCGGTGGTGGTCGACACTGCGGACGAGCGAGTGAGCGAGGTCGTCCAGACAACGCCTGCCAAGGTCTCTCCGGCCGTCAGAAACACGGAACCAGTCGTGGCCACCGTGGTGGAACCGCAGCCGACGACGACGGAGAAGGCCCCCAAGGCCAACAACCTCTTGGCAGCGATCCGAGCGCGCAAAGCGAACAAGGCCAACGCCGTGTCGGGTGTTGCCCCCGTGGACCACGCAGTGTCGTCGGCATAAACCCAGTTTGTAAGTAAATCAAATGAACCTTTTGATTTGATCGTATGCTTTTCTGTTCATACAACGAATGCTCCGGGTGTTGCTGGGATATTCTCTATCAGTAGGGTCTGGAGCAAGCGATGGATGGACGAGATGTTGCCGCGTACCACATGCGCAGCATTTCATGGCTTGGACGAAGATCAACTACAGGCACGAGAGAGAGGAGACAGTTCTGATCCTGCCGCCCACTCTACCGTACGACGAATCGCATATCCACAGGCTTGGGCAGGGACTTGATGAGTTCCATGGTCTCCGCTAAGCGGAGCTCAGACGTCGCGTAGCTGCCGACACTCGGGTTACCAAACGACACGAGCCAGTCGCCGGCTCGGAGCTGCTCGAGTCCTCGCGAGTAGCCAGCACCCGTGAGCCGCGAGACCACGATCTGGCCATTCGTGCGTCGAAACGTGATTCCCAACGGGCCTTCTTTCCACTGAATCCAGAGCTCGGGCGCGGGCAGCGAGGGCTGGTGGCGCACCGGCGGTGCCTGCGACCGCGAGCCCCGGTCCGCGGGGCGTCGCATCGCCGCCATAATACCCGAGTCGTCCAGGTCCGAGTACGTACTCATTTCAGTCATTGCGCCCTCACGCGGCATCCCAGACTGGTTGCGCATGCGCTCACTTTCAATGTACTGCTGCCGCAACACATCGATCCGCTGGCTGCCGCCATGGCCTCCTCCGCCTGCTCCGTAGTTGTACTGCTCATAGGCCGGCGGCGTCTGCCGCGGGGGCGTCGGTGCCGTGTAGCCATAGTTTTGTGGATACGCAGGTGGCGGGGCTCCTCCGTAGAGTCGACTTTGGCCGGACGAGACACTGCTGCCGGGCCTTCCGTCGCTGTGTGGCGAGGGCGGTTGCGGGGCGTCGCCAAACTGGTTGGGATCCGAGAACCGACCTGACTGCGTGAAAGTGTCGTGGTACGCTGGCGGCGGCGGCAGCGACACCACAGCCGTGGTCTTGACGCGGCCTTTCTCAATGTCGGAAAAGCGCGGCAACGCGTCTACGACACCGCCGCTTCTTTCTCCGCTGTGGTCGCCACTAGGATCGGATGAGCGGTCCAGATGGTGTCCGTCCGTGCTGGAATTGTCGGTCGTCGGAAAACTGTGGCGACTGCGCCGGCCCTCCACATTCTGGGTATCATCCATTGTATCGTAGGACGCCGGGCGGTGCTTTGCGAGTGCAGCACGTCGCCCCGTCGCCCCAAAGATGTTTTCTCCGCGCTGCTCAGCCGTAAACCCGGAGAAACTGTCGCGATACCGATCCTGGTTTGCCGCCGCTTCTCGCTCTCGAAGCTCCCGGAACGACGGCACGACCGAGTCCTGGAGATCATCTGCAGCAAAGCCCTGGCGCACGACGGGTGCCGATACCGGTGGTGGTGGAGCAGGAGACAGAGGAGGCGGCATCAGTGGCGCTGCCCCGGGAAAGGGTCGTTCAAAGACAAGTACGACGGGTTTGTGGACAGTCTTAAGCTTCTCGCACGTGCCGGAGATACCCAACTCGGCGACCTCGAGCCCCGCGATGCGAACAAAGAGATCGCCGAGTGAAATCGGCGCCAGGAGCTCCGGGTTGCCCGTGCCCGTGAATTTTGTGACGACGATGGAACCGTCCGAGGGTCGCGGCTTGATCTGCACGCCAAGTGGGCCGTCGTTCCACAGCACCGTGTATTGGCGAGACGTCAGTCCACCCGGGAGCAGGTCCTCCATGGCGCTGGAGTCACGCAGGTTTTCAAAGTCGCTGTTTTCATACCGCGACGGGCGAGACAACGGCGGCTGGCCATACGGCGGAAGAGCAGTTCGTGGAGTCACCACTTGACCGGCGCGGCGGAATCGCATAAACAAGGGCTTGGGCGCGCGCTGCATGGTCTCGACGACAGCGCGGAAGCCGATGGTTTCAGTATCCAGTCCGTTGATGGCGATCATGACGTCCCCGGGGGCGATCTGCTGGACCGAGGCATCGACAGCGGCACCGGGGGTGACCGACTTGATAGTGGGCATGCCGTTGCTCTTCTTGACCCCGCAGCCGAGCGTGCCTTGGCGCCACACAACGTCGTACTCGCCTGGACCGGGGGTGTCATCCAGCGTGTGGCTGCGCGAGTACGGCGTAGACCCTGCGGCTCCACCAGCAGCAACACTCCCATAGGTTGGCGGCGGCGGCACCACTTGCGGCTGGAGACGATACGCAGGCGACGGGCCGAGCCCAGAGGACGGATACGCATGGCCATTAGGCCCGATCGATGTGGACAACGGCGTCACTCGGGTCGTGGGCGTGCTGGACGTCGTCGACACCATCGACTGCGCCGATTCTTTCCGGGCCATGTCGCCATTGGGCTGTTCGCTTGCTCGCTTGATGATTTGGGTATCGTTCTCATTCTCGTCGTCGTCATCGTCGTCGCCGGACGTGTGCGGACGAAACGTTAGCGTGATTGGAAACTCGGGCAAGCGTAGCTGCTCGACGATATCCTGGCAGCTACGACCGCCCACGCGTTCATCGTTGACCGCGACCAAGACATCGCTGACGCGCGCAACATGGAGCCCCTCGGCCGACGAGCTGCGCTTGTTGATGCGCCGGATAACGGTCTCGCCACGTGGCCCCTCTTTGAACAGCAGCCCGAGCTGCCCTTTCGCCCACGTCACAACGTACTCCTCGTCGTCGTCCTCCTCCTCCTCAACGTCTTCCCCCAGATCGTCTTCCTCGTCCGGTCGCCGCGGCGCGGGTTCCAGTGTCACCGCCTCGGTCTTCTCCTGTGTGTGCTCTTCCTTCGGGGACCGCGCGTCCACCATGAGAAACTCGTCGTCATCGACCACGTCTGGCTTCTCGACCACGGGCTTCTCTGCTTCTTTCGCTTCTGGAATTGCTGCAGGTGCTGGTGCTGGCGCCGTGGCCGCCGTCTTAACCGGCGTGTCGTCGCTGTCGCTGTCGGTCGTGAGCGTCATCATGTTGCGCATCTTGGCGATGCGGCTCAGCAGCACTTCGTCCGACGAGAGGCCGTCGTCGAAGCCGAACTCCGAGTCGTCGTCCGAGTCATAGTTGTCGGGGGCGAACGCGTGCGACGCCATCGCCGTACACAGCTCCTTCTCGTGCGAAGCAGATCTCTCAATATACACAGAGGGACAGAGAGAGAGAGAGAGAGAGAGAGAGGGAGAGAGAGAGAGACGTCGTCGCGTCGCCGTATTGCTTAGGGGCCTTGGTCTCTCGGAAGCGGAAGAAAATGAGGGAAATTGCTTCGCCATGTCGGCAATCACCTCCAATACTTGATATGCGAAGCCAACGAAGCAACCCCCAGTGGATCGTTAAAAGGAAGGGGAAAATCCAGTTGGGATGCTAAAATGGATGCTTAATTCGGAGATGATAGCCATGTGGCACCCATTCAGCAACCCACATCCTACAGATGGTGCGGTAATGGTTGCTGCATGAGGTGCCCCACGACCACAAGTTTCGGAACGAAATAATGCCCTAAAATCAAGGTGAATATATATTTCTACAGGTTTCGCGCGAGCTGACAGCCACTTAGCACAATGCGACGATTGCAGAATGTAGCCATGTCGTCCTCGGAATACTTCAGTCTCACAGCAAGAAGCCGCTGTTCTCTCGCGTCGTACTGCTCGTGCTGCGGTCGCTATCCTTGCGCCGCTTGCCCTGCTCCACGTGGTGGGTCAGTTGCGGGTTGGGGTCGCCACACTGCTGCGGCTTTCGCGGCACTGGATCGTCCGACAGCAGCGCAACGCTCGACGCCTGCGACTCGCGCGGCGAGCTCATCATGGAATAGTTGTTGTGGTGGGCCGCGGCGTCGGGCATATGCTGCTGGGACGGCGGTTGGTACTGCTGGCTCTTGGCGGCGGCCGTGCTGCCCTGGAGCGCCGCCATGTCAGTGGGCGCGACGGCGGACGCCTGGACTTCCTGCGCTCGCTTCTTGTCGCGGCGACCGGTCCACCACCAATAGATGAGGACCCCGATACATGCGAGCACGACGACCCCGCTCGCGAGCACGAGCCAGAGCCACCACGGCATGAAGAAGCAGCCGCGACCCCACGGCACGTACCGCGCAAACGAGCTCTTGGACTTGAGCGTACTGGAGAAGCAACTACACCAGTCGTCCGTCTTGGCCGGCGTCTTGGAGAGTTTCTTTTTCGACTTGGCGCCATTGGGGCAATTGTCGGCGACCGCGAGTCCGAGCTTCCCATTGGCGCGGTCGTGGTACGAGAACAGGCCGTCCATGAACACATCGCCCAGTACAACCGACGAGCTCTCGGCGATGCCGATGGCGCGGCACGGCACGTTGGCGCGAGCGCCGTTCAGCTCGGGGCGGAAGTAGTACTCCGGAGGGATCTCGACCGTGTAATGGCTCTTGGTACCACCATTGTCATCTTCGAGCGCAAACGAAATGTAGATGGACGGCAGCGTGAGCAGTGCGAGCGACGCGTCGCTCGGGTCGCAATAGTCTCTGCCGCAGCACGACTTAGTGAAGTCAAAGAACGTATTGTCGAACGACGGCACGGCCTTGGTGGTCGCGGCCCGGATGAGCGCCATCAACGGGTTGTACACCTCGGTCGGGAACGCCATGTTGCTGGTGCCCGAGTCGATGATCGCCTAAACCGAAATCCATCATTAAACTAAATACAGCCCATCAATCAGTGAGTCAAGACTCCAAAACGCACCTGTGGCTGATTGTAGCTCGCGCACGGAAGGCCGAGGCTCTTGCCGTCAAAGCCAATGTCCGTGATGATGACGACGTACCATGCCTCCTGCACAATGGGCGTGTAGAGGATGGGCCCCGTGTAAAAGGTCTCGCCCTGAAGCCCTTCCGTGCCGCCAACGACGAGCTGCCCGGCGTGCATCGAGTAGTTCTTCGAGGTCAGCAATGGCTGCATGATGCCGCAGAGCAGCATGCCGAACGCATCGGGGGTGCCGCTCTTGGCCGCGACGAGCGCGTCATAGAAGGATGGCTTGGGCGCGTTCTTTGGTTTGCCCAGGGCTTTATAAGCGAGCCCCGTGATGCCATCATACTCCGTCCGGAAGAACGTATCCTGCTTGTCGATGACGAGAAAGTCCTTGGGGATCGAACCGATCTCTTTCGACGACCACGTGTCCTTGACAAAGTCACCACTACAACCCACACCAAAAACAAATAGACTCAGCGTGGTCCCCATCGACCGCAGGAATACTGGATGGAGACTCTCACGTACGCGATGGTGGCGCCAGCGAAAGCGAGCGTAATGTCCTTTGTGGTCGTGACGCACGTCGGCGAATTCCCGCAGCTGAACACTGCGGTCGCGCTCTGACCACAGCAGCCGTCGCCGAGCACCGCATCATTTGACGAGCCTGTATCAGCGATGAGTCGAAATGAAGTCTGTAACAGGTTCAAGCGTCAGTACGGTGAATCGATCGACTAGCGCGTTTAACAGACTGCGACGCACTGATGGTGTCGCCGTGCCCACATTCACCGAGACCGTATAGGCTATTCCATACATACAAGATAGAGCAAAAGTCAGCCCTTATCAATCGCGTAGAACGCAGTGGAATGAAGCCGTTTTCACGCGTACCGGTGCCAGATTTGATGCCGACGAGGTCGAGCGAGTACGCGGCCTTGGCGGCGCCACAGACGCTCGGAAGCGCCAGGAACGCGCAGACGGCCAGCGTGCGATACACACGCCGATCTAGTCTCCGTCTCGGTGGCTTCATCGTGGTGGAATCGCGTGCGTGGGGCGGTGGAGACGCCGCGTACCCCCTCATTATTTCTCTCCACGACTGTGTGGGATTGCGACTTGACACACTCAAGGTGTCCCACGTCATCAGAAATTACTGGGTCTCATCTGACTCTACAAATCAGATGACTATCAATCTGAGTCTGATACCACGACTAACAAAAGTTCAAAATATGATGTCAATATTTGAATCATTCCAAAACAAGGTGAGACCCTCGCCTGTTCGCCCATCAGTTCTGAAAAAGAATCGCATTTCTTGCGGAGAAGACATTGGCTCCATCTACTTATGGCGGACGTCGTACGCAACGGCGCGATTTTTCGTGTGAAGAACCCATCGACCATGCGCTCCCCGATGCCGAGGCTGCCTGTCGCGCGTGGCCGCATCGCGAGTGCGACGCCCGAGACACCCGCGGCCAAGCGCGGCGCCGGCCGCGTCCGCTCGGCGCTCGAACGCGTCGTTCCGCGCGCACCCGTGGCGCCGCTGCCGCCGCAGCAACAGCAGCGAGCTGCTGCAAATGTTGAGCAGCAACGACCTAGGCGGCGGCTGAAAAAGGTGATCAAGAATGGAGTGGCGCCGCGGAAAGTGCAGCCGTCGAAGGATGAGGATGATGCGAGTGTGCGCGCGAGTTTCAACCGTCTCGTCAGTGAGAGCGAGACCCGGCAAGCGGCAAAGCGAGCTGAAAGCGATAGCAGTGGCAGCAAAGCAGCAGTGCGAAAAGACGCAGTGGCGACAACGTCCGAGGAAGGAGAAGAAGAGCAGAGTGTGGAGGAGCGTGAGGCGTCGAGCGACACGGGCGAGGAGACGCCAGAGGAGCAGCAGCCACGAGCAAGAGGCCGCAAGCGACCGCGCGTCGAGCCGGAAGATGAACCGACTGAGGAGGAGGACGAAGAGGAGGAGGAGGAGGAGGATGTGAGTAGTGAGGAGATGGTGACGCCCCAGCCGCGTCGGCGCAAAGACGAATCCTCAAGCGATAACGACGACACTGGAGATGAAGACGAAGACGGCGTGACCGTGCAAAAGCGGCTCGTGTACGATGATACCCCGCCGGCCAAGGCAAAGATCCCATCGCCCAAAAAGAAGGCCAAGCCAGCGACCACGCCGGTGCAGCGCAAGCCCAAGGCAAAGGCAAAGACGTCGGAAGAGAAAGTGCCCGTCGCCGCCGGCGGACTCGAGTTCCAGTCCATGTCGTCGGCAGCGACGCCCTCGCGCAGCACGCGGATCCGTACCGGCGTGCTTCTGATGAGCGAATGGTATGTTGACTGGCCGCCGCCGTTTGAGGGCGATCAACTCCAGCTCGTGGTTCACGGTCAAGTGCTCGGGCAGTCGTCCTCGTTCACTGTGCAGCGCCGCGTGACCGACGTGCAGTTTATTTCGACCGAAAGCCAGAACGTGCGCCTGAACGGGTGTCTCGACATTGAGCGTGCGCAACAGGCTGACGTGCCGCCCGTGGTCATGGAGCTTCTTGTCGAGGGCATTCCGACCAACTGGCGGCAGTTACTCGACGCATATGCACCACCACCGGACCCATGGATGCCGCTGTCGGTCAAGTCGAAGGAAAAGGCCAAGCAGAAGAAGGCGAGAGCGGCGGCCGCGGCTGAAGCGGACCGCCAATCCAGGTTCGCTTCTAGACACGCTCACTCTATGTGGGGTCAAGCGCTCGCTGATGGACTTGTTGTTCTAGTGTGCCAATTCCAGGTGTGACCAAGCCGACGCCAAAGTCGTCCAAGAAGTCGACGAAAGTCAACGCATCGTCATTTGCGATCAGAGGTCCGATGACGCCCGCCGTTGAGATACGATCGCGCAGCGGCCGGCGCCTGACGCCTGTGATGGAGTGGTGGCGCAACGAGCGGAAGGTCGTAGACTTGAATTTCGAGACCAAGATCGTCGAGGGCTCGCCCTCGTATCTACCGTGCGTGATGAAGACCTCTCTGTATAGCTCTTCATTTTGGGGTCTGTCTCACAGGCTCATTTTTGATAGATCCAAGCGTTCAGACGCCAGGTCGGACGCTGCCAACGCTGCACGAATGAAGATCCAAGAAATTTACGACGCGCAGCGCAAGAGCGCCGAGTGGAGCGACGCGCAACTCACTGCTCTGCATGACGCCAAAGCGCAGGTGCCGACCACGCATGCGTCGTTTTGGGTCGAAGTCGCCAAGCGCGTGCCAGGCAAAAGCGCCGACGAATGCCGCGCGAGAAGCTTTGACGACTTGCCCATTGCACCAACGCGCAAGGGAACTGGTGGTGGTCGAGCTGCACCCGCAAAGCAGCAGCAGGCTGCGAGCCAAGTCCCCGTCAAGATCCATCGCGCGGGATCGAATCTGTTCAAGAAGCAGGTGCGTCAGTTTGTGCGCGATCAAGAGCAGAAGAACGTGGATGATTTGTTTTCGCTCGCGACACCGTCAAAAGACGCGATCGTTGGCGGCGATTTCGATGATCTGAAGTCGCCCGATGCCCCGATGGTCGAGAGCCGGACTCAGCGCGATGGTGGTGGGGACGAGAGCGATGAGGATGGAGGCCCCGGGCGAGAACTGCTGGAGAAGGTACCGTTGAGTAAGCGTGACGATGTGGATTCGTACGTGCGCAACTTGAAGCGAGGCAACGAGACCTTAGGGCTCAAGGCCGTGCGCACTAGCAACGCTGCGTCGGCAGAGTTTACCACGCCCCCGGCGAAGAAGAAACCGCGACGAGAAGGCGTCCACATGACGACCGAGGTCGGTACACATGTGCTGGAGGGAATTGTTACGCCCAATGGCACGACTCGTGTCCTTGTCGAGCGAGGGTCCGACGATGAAGAGATGGGGGATGCGGAGGACGAAGAGGATGAAGAAGCGGAGCTGTCGGATACCTATGAGTAGCTTTACAAACACGTTGATTTCTCACTTATCTGTTCGCAGTTTGGGATGGGTCGTCGTTTTCGTTGTGCACTTCAGAGTCGCTGAGTACGAGCTTGGAGACGCGTTCCAAGTTGGCACTGATGATCGCGACTCGACCCACGTCTTTCAATCCCGCCATGCGCCCCCACGCCCGCGTAGCAGCATCGAGGAGCAGCATTTGTTTACTGGATGCTTGCATCACCGACTGCGCTCGCTGGTTGTCGTGGATGAAGCACAGCAGTGCAGTAGATAAATGGTCGGCCGCGATTGCGCGAGGCGTATCGCCGTTCACGCCCACGGAGCTGCTACTTTCGCCACCCCAGCGGTACAAGAGCGAGAGGATGTGGTCCAGTGCCGGCTCCCACACCGAGAAATAACTCTTTGAGAACTTGGAAAAGGCCATGTTGCGCACAAACAACGCTCCGGCGACCATCAACTTGGAGGATTCCGGGAAATGGAAGATGTCATCGAGAAGGCCCCGCAACTCGCGCACTTGCAGTACCACCTGCCGGCCTTCATCAGAGCTGGCCACGCTCGCAAGAACACCGACGAGCTCGATCAGCGTTTGTTCATCTTGTGGCGACGGCACCTTTGATGTTTCCCTTCTTCGCCTGCTTCGGTTTACGACGGTCGAGACAATCTTCGTGACAAGGCCCGTCTTGATTGCGCTGTGGAGACAGTCAACGTGGAGAAAAGCCGACTTGAGAATCGAGCTGGCAATGGAGCAGCAACGTTCGTCAGAGGCAAGCGACGCGGACCCTCCTAGTGCAAGTCCTCCGATCATCCCAAACAAGTTTCGCTCGCCGTCGCCGCTGGCAGTGGAGGAGGCTCGAGTGGGGGCCACTGTCGCTACGGCAGTTGCGAGAGACGTTTTGTTGGCCTCATTTGAGTGAATAAAGTTTTGCAGCAGCCGCAACGCACTGACTAGGACACCGCTTTTCCGTCGACTTGCACTGAGCAGGATACTCCAATTGTTTGCGAACACGGCAGGCAATTGCTCTTCACGAGCCAGCGTTTGGGCGCGACCAGACTGCACAAAAAGACCGCTCAGCACTTGACAATGCAAGCGGATCGCCTGGCAGAGTTCGAGCTGAAAGCTGTCGTCGCTGCCTTTCGACTTGCCGCCAAAACCTCCCAGCATTCGAATAGCTGCGAAGCTCTTCTTGATAGCTTGGGAAACGCGCTGAACTGCCTCGTATCGATTCTCGCATAGGCTCGAGCTTGCCTCTTTGGAACGGAATAGAAGCACGTGAAGTGCGAACGCCACGCGGCTGAGGTGCGGCAGAAAAGAGTCCGTTCGGTGATGTGTGACGCTTGGATCCATGGGCTGATGCTCGCATAATTCTCTGTACGCTGCCCAAAGATTCGCACCAATGGACACTAAGTTCGTGGTCATGACGGAATCCGTAGAGAGGTCTCCTGGCAGGCGGCAAAGAACCTGGAAACACCAAGCATAGAGAGGATGGGACAGTCAGTACATCTGATCGTCAGCATTGTGTGAAAGCAAAAGCGAAGTACCGTTGGGACAACTCTCGCAAACGATATCCGAAACAGCCTGGGATGCGCGGGGTTCAGAAGCGCCGCGATTTCACGAAGCAGTCGGCTTGCAATGTCGCACGAGAGCGATACTTTCGCATCGCTCGAGAGAACAATCGCCATCAGTTTCCCACACTGGTCCAGTGCATCGTAGTATTGCTTCAGAGCGTCAACTCTGTCATGCACGGAGCCGTCCAGCGACTTTAAGATGTCCGAGATGGTCTCGATCAGCTGCAGAACGAACGGTGCCACCTGGAGAGAGAATACAAGCGTGTCACAAACATGGAAAGTCTAACCCTCGTCATGACCAACATGTACCTCAACAGGGTTTGGGCTCGTCGAGGAGAAATGATGGACCACAACCTGGAGTAGCTGAGCAGCCTCCGAAACTGTGTTGAGAACAACAGGCAGGATCGACCCACGCCAAACACCATTCTCTCCTGATTGCATGCGGAGAAATCTGGCGCTGTGATGTTGATATAACTCGAAGGCCCTGCGTATCGATAGCAACTTCACAGTGATGAACCATACCGTTCCGTCAGAACTCTTTCGTTCATGCGTTACGTAAGATAAGGCCCGCTCTTACCTCCATAATGGCCATCAGCGCGCGCGAGTCCTCCCGACAGTCGTTGGCAAGGTGATCGAGAGCGTTTCCGTACGAAGTGTCGGCAAATCTATCAGCGTGGCAGCTGAAGAAGCGAAGAAGTTGCAGCCTCGATAGAGTGAGCCGTACTCCACACTTGGTTTTGGCTCGAGTCGATACAACCAAATCGCGGATGAGGTTTGCGACGAACTTCTCACCATCCACATACGCGCTGTACGAGGGCAGTGCATCACGCTCCACTCGCCGATGGAACTCGAGGAGAAATTCCACAGCATTGCTGCGGACAGCGTCGCTCTCTGTGTCGTCACGCATAGTGTCTGTGGCGAGGCGAAGGATTCTGGTGGTCGCGTCGCGATCATCGATTCCGAGTGTCAACGCGGCCACTTGGTAGCCCGTCGAGCGGAAGTTCGATATTGTATCAAACAGCAAACGCGTGCGCCAGGTGGCATCGCTGTCGGCAGCTTGCAGCATCATTAAACACGACACAGCGTTCGCCTGTGCATCACGTTCCTGGAAAGAACCAGGCACACGATGTCTTCCGCAGATGGCTTCTAGTGGCATGCGTACAGAGTCCAGAAGCTGTTGGTGAGCTGGCGAGTCGTCGTGCTGCGCCTTGGATCTTTCTAGTGCTGTGAGTGTAACTTGTATCCACAGAGACTGTTGCGATAGCGCTTTGGTCCCAAGGACTCCGCTTGACACAATCAGTTTCCCAAGATTTTCTCCCAGCCCGGTATCGACGAGAAGCGGAACAAACATATCGGCCATGGAGCTTTGACTGATTCGAAGCAGTAGCCGCGCCAGTTCTGCTGGCAAAGCTGTCGTCTTCACCAAATCCCGAGTTCGTGCAAGGTGGAGAGGGATGATCTTGTTGCGCAAGAGGAGAACGACATCCATTTGCTGCTCCGTGGACATGCTACCGAAAAGCACGTTGATCAGCGACAAGATCGCAGCCATGACAACCTGGTCTTTCCCGCTGGTCGGTGGTGTCTCCAAATATCGACGCCATGACGCTTCTTCCCAATGAGCACTCATCTTCGTGCAGATGTCTCGTCGTCCATGACAAGCATGGAGAACTGCATACAACGCGTCCAGGAAGGTGCGGAACGACTTGGCCGCAGCCAGACTATCCAGCAGTCGCTGTAGTGCTTCGCGCGATGTCCCACTGTGTGACAGAGAACGGTTGTTCGTGATGAAAGGCTTGTCGTCACTGGCGGTAGCAGATTGCTTCATGGCGTCCATGATCTTGTGAACAGAGATCCCGCAAACCGACCATTTCTCTGAAAACAGTCCAAACGTCGTGGAAAACTCGCTTGGCACCACCAGCCCGAGAGGTGCTTTCGTCAGTGTCACAACTTCGAGACTGCATGACAACGCGATGATAATAAAGTACATCTCAGCACGCACTCGGGCTTCATCGTCGAAAACGAATGGCAGCAAAACTCCGAGCCATTCGGTATCCTCGCGAAGCAGCTGACGCCACCCACTACTTCGCGTCAACAAGATCCGGACAATCGACAGCGACGAAGCACGAAAGCTATGAAACTTTGTCGATTCTGTTTGTTCACGCCTCGGAAGCAAACGCAGCGCGAGATGAATCAACTCCTCCACCTCGCCGGACTCCTCTAGGATGGCGAAATCGATAGGGTTGGCGTGCGCCAAGTCGATCAGTAGCTGTTGAAGGGTCGACGCGGCTGCACTCTGCATCGGCGATTGATTTTCTTCAGTCACGGTCGTGGTAAACAGGGACGACAAAAGCTTCCGCAGCCTCGAGATTCGATGCAGAACCGAGCTTGCACTGACAGCACTGCCATTCCCTTGTCGATCACTGTTGCTCATGCGGGGCTGTAGTATCGATGGTAACTCGTGCTCGAGTACTCTTCGCTCGCTTTCGCCTTTGCCGTCCGCAAACTGACCAAAAGGGTCCGCTCCAACAAGGCTGTTGGGTAGCATTTGTTGCAGACCCAAGCGTTCCACAAGTCCTGATGCAGCCGCTCTCCGGACAAACGCCGACCGATGGAGAAGACAGCGAGAGACGAAAAGAAGTTGACTGGATACTGTGAGATTCGCTTCCGTTTGATGCGCGACGTGCATCAGTGTACGCTGCAGCCTTCGATGCGTCTCGTTGATTGCCGATGCACTTGAGTCAAAATACGCAAGGTGCTGCAAGATTGCTACCGACTTGGACAACGCCAGGGTCGCCGAACCACCATTTGATTGCTCGAGCTCTTGATCCAACGCTCGAAGCAAGAGCTCCACCAGTCTCCACAGAACATCCTCCATCGTGCTCGTGCTTTCACTTCCGACCAACGAGCACAGCAAGAGATGCAGAAATTCACCGGATGCCAACACGCTGGTCAGTACGAGCTTTAGACGGCGGCTGGGCGTCAACCTCGATGAGTCTTCTAGCATCCAGGCAATGAGGCCATCAAAAAAATGCACCGCAAAGTCTCGACAGTACTCCGGTGTCTCTCGGTGAACAAACGAGATGGTTTGCGTCAGCACGTTGTTGACGATATCGTTTGACACTTGCTCACGACTTTGTGGGAGTTGCTGGTCAAGCTCTCTGCACACAGCTTCGAGAACAATGTGAACAGCGCGAGAACGGTGATGCTCCGACAGGCTTGGCACAACTCGTAAAACCTGAAGCGCAAGCTGCAGGGTGACTGGTTGAGAATCGCTAGCAAGCGCCTCGGCGAGATGGGTGCTGTATTCAGTGGATTCAATGAACTGCCGCATTGTGCTGGACGCCGACGAGTCAATCTGGTTCAGGAGCTGGATCATGCCACTCATGGCGTCATCACTTCCAGATTGGTCAGCTGCAAGTTGTTGCAGCAACCAGTTCCACAGTATGAGCGGAATCTCAATCCTTGCATGGATCTCGGACTCTTCTTGACGAGGTAATCTGCCTTCGACTTGAAAAGCTGAAGGCCGCAAACGCTGAACCACGGCCACAAGCCACTCGACGATGCTGCCTTTCACAAGCGCGTCGAGGTCCTTTTCTTTCACACGAACGACATCCATAACGATCGTGAAAAGTGCCTCTAGTCGAGGCTTATCCAATGAGCTTTCTCGACGAGAGAGACTTCGGTCTGGCAGTAACGCGGTCGCCGTATGGATGAGATTGAGCAGGTGGAGATGAGGGTGGTTATCACTTCCAAGCAGTCGCATCAACGTCGCAATGATCAAATACGCCGCGCCACTCAGTGATAAGCCCATTTCATCGTCACGGTCGACTTCGTCCGACACACGTGGGTAGTGGAGCCGTCGGTGATCGAGTCCATTAGTGGGGATCACCAAGCCGTCCAATGACGAGGACTGGAATGCATGGTACATCGGGTTCAGCGAGATCTCCATAGAATGACGCAACGCCGCGAGCCACGATTCGAGCGCCTTGAGAGTCGATACGTGGAGCGCCGTGGCCAGTACCGATGGTTTCCATACAAAAGAATCACGCGAGGCCGGCTCATCGAAATAGTTGACACCGAACGAAAGCTCGGGGGTTGTGGCTGCTGGCACAATTGGTTGGCGTACAAGTTCCAGGACGCGTAGCACCACTACTGGTCGTTGGAGAAAGACTTCGGCAGGAAAATCGCGCAGCAGTTCGCGGCGAAATGTGTCGCACATCTCGACAATCTCTTCAACACTTTTGCGCAGGCGCCACTTGACTTCAAACTCAAACAGGAGCTGATCATCCACGGCCGCGAGCGTCACGCGCGGGAATCGCCAGCCGTGGCTTGTGAGAGGGTCGCTCGGCGTGTCCGGCTTGGCGGAGTTTCTAGCCGCAGCTGCAGAGACCGTGGCATGAGCAGTACGCACGGCAGACGACACCTGCGAGTTTTCATCTACTGGCGGTGCCATTGCCAATGGTCTTGCACCTGCTGCTGGCGTGCTTGTTGATGGAGCTCGTGGCTGCGACGGCCGCTCTTCTTCATGGACACCAGAGCTCGTCGCCAAGAGTCGTTGCAGCAACTGCGTTCCACGCCGTTAGTTATTTCCCTCTCCTCTCTTCATACGTAGCAATAGAAATGCAACCCGGACGCACCGCTTCGTAGGTCGCCTGCTTCTCTCCCGATGCATTCTCTCGCGGCAGCCCACCGCGTTGGAACGCCGCAGCAGCGCAGTGGCGCCTCAATGCCTCCGCGCACTTGCGCGTTGCAGCATCGTCAGCGCTCGTATCCAGCAGGAGCAGCTGCAGCACCTGAAGCGCACTCACTTCAAGTTCCTTCTCCTGGAGAGTCGCTACGAGTGCACGCATGAGCGTGTCCACAGCCAGCGCCGGCTCACCGGCCACGTCCACGAGCCGCTCGCGAAGCTTGAAGAGCAGATTCGCGAGCGCACGCGCGCGGATCCGCACGAGCGGATGCTCCAGCTTCTGCGCCAGCGCTGCGAGCCCATGGGAGGCACCACCGGTAGCGACGGCATCGCCGCGGGCTGGCGTTGCCATAGCCATTGCCATGGGTTTCCTTTGATTTTTCGCGCGCAAATTTCGACACCTATAAAAAGAAAACGACACCCCAAGACTTTCGAAAAGAAGAAAGAAAGAAAAAAAAAACAGCATAAAAGCTGGAAAAAAAGTATATACCATGCTGGAGGGCTAGGGTTCGTCGAATCTAAAAAAAAAGCAAAATGGTTACAGGCGGACGCCGCGTCCACCAATGAAAGCGGTCAGCGGCGCGTCACATCCTCTCCAAGTTGTCCAGCACGGGTGCCTATCCTATCCCCCATTGACCGTCATTTCAGCGTTTTTCGAGCCACGTGGGGGTGATTCCAACCCCATGTGGCTCCAATATTTGGTGCACGCATGACAGTGCCCGCGATCAGACCAAGCAAGTGTACGGAGCGGATGTATGCATGTGACGTACCACGTACCCAAATTGGCGGACGCATGCCACCAGTTGACCATGCTCCGTCCGAATGATTATAACAGCATGCTTTTTTTTCCTGAACTTTTGGACTGCCTGACGACCCACGTGACCTGCCGACCAGTCCACACGCCGAGGCGACGGAAATTTTTGCGACAGCGCTTTTGTGGGGCTCATAATGCTCCCATGACACAAGCGATACATAACCGGTTCGGGTCGAACCCTGCGGTCAGGGCGTAGGTTTAGGGTCTCACAACCCGACCATCAAAGCGAACCTTCGATCCGCTCCCCTCGCTCTAACCGATCTACAGTACGAACCCGCAGCCGCGGGCAACCAAGACTTGCGAAAAGTCTCCCTGGGTTTTGTGCGCTCTGCGTTGTCGCACGTCCGCTTCGTGGGGCGTGCGTCCACTCCACCCAGTGACCCAGCGCCTTCGTCTGTTTGTATGTATGGGGGTTGGCCCTCTCTCTCTCTTTTCCTCTCTCTCCCCTTTCCTTCTTCTTCCGCCGCCCCGCATCTCAAAAGGCCCCAAGCATCCGACGGGCATTCCCCTATTGTCTCGGTCCCCAGGCTCGTCGACGCCGCGCCGTCCGATCTCTTCCCCCCCTCTCTCTCCCCATCACATCTCATTCAGCCTCATGGATCCGTCGCGCTCGCCGCCGTCGCCGCTCCACAGCGTGCGCGTGATCGACTTGGATGACGCGTCGTCGCGACTCATATCGTGGGATCCGAACGTGCCCGACCAGGCCTTTGAGAGCCTCATTGACGCCAAGCTGCGGTACGAGTTCGGCATCACGGACGAGGCCTGGGTCGACCTCTTTGACGCCGTCAACGCCTGCCCCGTCCACATCAGCAAGAGCGTGCTGTCTAATATCCAACACTCGCTGTGCCTCTGCCTCTCGCCCAAGACGGCCGAGGCACTCGCGCCCATGAAGCGGAGCGAAATCTTTGAAGTCGTCTTCCACGAGCGCGCGCTCGGGCTCACGATCCGCGAACACAACGAGAGCGTCATGGTCAACGAGCTCAAGCGGCGGCCCGATGGCCTGCCCGGCGCCGCCGAAGCCAGCGGCAGGATCTTTCCCGGCGATGTCATTTACAAGGTCCAGGGATCGCGCACGGTCGGTCGCAGCTACGAGTCCATTGTCCACATGCTCCAGACGCCGTCGCGGCCGCTTTCGATCCAGTTCTTCCGGCCATTCCCGCGCGAAGGACTGCACGCCGTCGAATTCCGCGGACCGAGTCTGAATATGACGATCACGACCGACGACTTCAACGTGATTGTCAAGGACCTCCCCATGCCGCACCACAACATCATAGGCTATGCCGAGTCCCACGGCGTGCGCGTCGGCGACGTGATCCACGCCGTGGACGGCGAGATCATCCGCGGCACCGATTACCCGCGCGCCGTGGGCCTGCTCAGCCGCCCGAACCGTCCCATGGTCGTCGTCTTTGCTCGCTCCAAGTACACGCCACCCACGCCCACACGATCGACCGCCGTGCTGTCGTCGGGCCGCTTTTCTTTTGCATCGTCGTCCATGCCGTCGCCACGGCCGTCGCGCGGCTCGATGGCCGACTCGGTCCGCCGTCCGTCGGCGTGCAGTGCCGTTAGCATGGGGCTCTCGAACGACAGCATGCCCGTGGAAGAGATGCTCGAGTACTGCGAAGGGCTCGGCGCCGTCAACATTCTGTCGCCCGAGGAGATCGACATTGTGAGCCGGATGGTGCTCGCGATGCGGCCCGATCTGTGCAGCGCCGTCAAGCGGAAAAACCAAAACGCCATTGTCGCGATCGTGCGGTCGCCCATGATGCGCATGTGGGACCACTTGCTCAAGACCCACGAGAGCATTTTGCTCGCGGGCCCCGTGTCGGTCAAGCGCAAGAAGCGGTACCACTTGCTGCTCACGGACCACGAGCGGCTGCTCTTTGTCAACAAAGACACTAATTTATTGGAAGACGAGATCATGTGCTCACAGATCGTGACCATTAGCTCACGCAGCAAACACGGCGAGATTGTGATCACTCCGGTGAACTCGCGGTCCGACATTGTGATCCAGGACAATTTCATCGGCCCCGCGATCTGGGTCAAGGCCGTGCTGCCGTTCACGTGCACGCAAGGGTACCTCAAGGTGGACGGCAGCCGCCGTTTTATCGGTTCCAAGAAACGATACTTTGTGCTCCAGGGAAACAAGTTTACGTGCTTTAAGAAGGAGCAGCTCGTCCACCAGATCGGCGGCGCGAGCAGCTCCATGGTGCTCACCGACGCCACGGTCGAGCTCTCGGACCCGATCCACTTTTCGTTCAGCATCTCGACACCCGAGCTGGTCAAAGTCGGCAAAAAACTCAAGCTCACGGCGCCATCGCAGCGCGAGTACAACAAGTGGGTCGCGGCTTTTAACGCCATGCGCGGCAACGTCGCTGCGAGTGCGTAATCCCGTGTCGGTACTACTCGAGAGAGACACAGCAATGGGGAAGAGAGCGAGTGACGCTCACGGTGCGTGCACAAACTCGGGGACCCCTGTAGATGCCAACCTGCTGGCTTCACGAAGCCTCCTCTTCCTCGTGGCGCGCCACTGTCCCCCTCGCTCTTCACTGGTCGTCTCGTTTTGCCCTCCATGTCCGTTCAATGGGATTCTACACTACCACCACCTCAAGAAACTACAATATCAAAACAAATGACTTATTATTTCCACCTCAGTAGTCCCACTAGTAGCCATGCTCAAGACCGGCCAGCAGCTCATGCAGGGCGCTGGCTACGACGCTCGACGATTCGCCACCGTGGAATCGCCACACACGATAGAACGCGACTTTCTTCTGCACACCACAGAGCTTCCGGACAGCGGCGCAGTCGCTCTTGCGCGTCTTCTTGCTGCTGCCGTCGTTCGTGAGCCTCGTGCGCGTGATCTCGTCGGCGGCGTCGCCCAGCAACTGGACCAGATCCGAGAGGGCATCCAACGCGAACGTGTCATGGACCAAGAGCTCCGCGGCGTCCGTGAGCACGAGTCGGTTGGTCGCCGTGGGCAGCGCACCGTCGACGTCTCGTCGCTCGAGACACGAGATAACGACCTCTTCAAGCGTTGCGAACCGCGCATCCTCGCGAAGCACGTCGCTGCAGTGGAGCACCGAGAGCGCCGCGTCCTCGGGGTCCTGCGTCCAGTCGCCGTTGAACGTGCGCATCGTGAAGGCGTACGCAAAGAGGATCTCGACCAAATGGAACGCCAGCGACGGCGACGGCGACGCGACGCCACCTCGCACGAGTGTCGCCACAGACGGTGGCATAGTCTGTTCAATCTCGCGTGTGAAAATCGATGCTGGAAATCGCGCGGCTTCAATTGCTGGCACGGATTCCTGTTCGCCATCCGCTTCATCTTCCTCCTCGCTGTCGGCAATGCCTCCGGTGTTGTCTGTATCATCCACGACTTCAATGACGAGCTTGCGCCTCCTCGCAGAGGTCTCCCTTTCGTAGCTCTTGGCGTCCATGCGCCACCATGGTTCCCACGGCATGACATACTTGCTCATGCGGCCACCGGCAACGTCGGCGAGAAAGCGCGCGCGCTCAGCGTCGGTCAGACTCTCGAGTGAGAGCTCGGCGTCGTCTAGCAGCGCGAGCTGTGCGAGCCGCTCTGCGCTCAGTTCCACTCCGTCAGTCCCCTTTGATACAGCGGGAGCTATTGATTCGCTGAGATCGGTCTGGTCGAAGGCACGGCTGGTCTCGTCGTGGAACTGCTGGACGCGCGTGAGCAGCTCCGCCGTCGCGCGCTGGCGCTGCGCCTTTGGATCCACTGCCGCGGTTGCGCGCTCGCTGAACGCCATCTCGTTGGTCACGTGGCTCTGGTAGAACTGCTCCGTGCACGACTCGCTGTGCGTGCGGTAGCAAGGGACGCTGCAGTACGGCAGGTTGCACTGCGGGCACGTGTATCGCGACTCATTCGTCGTGCACACGCGGCAGATGCGGCCAGCGGACGCCATCCGCAGCTGAGGGCCACCACCGTCTAACAGCGGATTCTGTGCGCGGATTTCCACAGACGCTGCGGCCTGTGGCGGCGCCTCCCGCACGCTTGTGCGCAGGCGGCCGAGGCGGATCGGCACCTTCTCCATTCGTGCTTGCTGTTGTGGAGTGAGATTTTGATGGCCAACCCATTTCAACCAATCGCATCCAGCTATTGATCTATTTCATCCAATCAAATGTTCACCCCGACGCGTCTCTTCAGCAACGTGAGATCTCTTGTCACCAAAATGGGCGGAAGGCGTTGTGCCAGACTGTGAGCCACCGCTTCTTGGCGTCGAGCACGACAAAGCACGACGAGAAGCGCGAGCGCGAGTCAAAGACGCCGTCGCCATGCACGCGGTACACGCGCGACGTGACGTCGATGGCGCTGCGGTCGGCAGCATTCTTCTTGACGCACACGAGCGCCTTGTAGAACTGCTTGGTCATGTCCGTGTACGAAGCGAGCAACTCATCCGACTGGCACATGGATCCGCCAATGACAAGCGCGCGGAAGAGATGGAAAATGAACTCTTGCTGCTCGTCCTCGGAAAAGACGTCTGCGTGGTCGGAATCAGGATTGATCAGCGACTCTTTGAGCAGGTCGCTCGCCGTGGCACCGTCAAAGACATCGTCCAGACAGCGTCGCAGCGCGCCCGTATCCGACACGAGCTTGGCATCGATCAGCTTGTCAAAGAAGGCAAGTGACGAGACGGTCACGCGTAGTGGGTCAATGGCTAGAGATGCCTTGGAGCCCTCGGCTATGAGGGTCGGAAACTTCAGACGCCTCTGGACAGTGGGATCCTGGAAGAAGTCGTGGATCAAAGCGACGTCGGACTCCTTGGAGAGCTTGCGCAGCACGCGGAACCGCTCGATCTTCAGCGACCCATCGAGGTTCCTACACGACACACAGCTTCAGATGAAGCCGCATACATGACGAGGGAGATTCCGCCTCACCACTGCAGTAGCTTCAGCTTCACGTCCGTCGATTGCAGAAGCGGGAAGCCACCGTCGATAAACTCGACTACTGTCGACGCTGCAGTATCGACCTCGTTTTCTTGTGGCATGCTGGTGCAAGGCGTCAAAATCTGGAATGGACCGACAATTGCTGGATCTTGAAAGGGCGTGGTACTACCAAAACTGTAATTCTCAAAACATGTGGATCTATTTACCTCCTCAGTTCGAACGAAAAACCAGGCAATCGTAGCTTCCCGTATCGACTGGTTTATCTTGCCTATTGTGGCGGTTCCTCTTGTCCTATCTCTTTTGTCTACTTGGCAAACGTTTTACTCCGCACGGAGAACACCAGCACAAGTGGATGGCCGTCATAGTAGAGCCGCATCGAGTTGTTGTACAGCGGCACACGAAATTTAACTTCACCACCTTCTTCCTGGCGTGCGATCCGCTTGAGCGAAAGAGTACAGTGGCCGCTGATGGTCTCGTGTCGGACCCACACGAGCATGTGTAGGTGCTCGAGCTGGCGTGTGTGCTGCACGACCGCGTTCAACGACAGGTTCAGTCCATTCGTGCCCTGGCACCGCTCGCCGATCACGTCACATTGCTTGATGTCCTCGCCGATCAATGGTGCCACGACGCGCGTGCGCTTGGGTACGACAACATTATCGCTCCAAAACAGCTGCATGTTGAAGATCCGCAGCACGGTAGACACGGGACGGCTCGGCACGTTTGCTGCGATGCGCCGGACGACGTCTGGGTTGTCGAAGTAGCTGCCTCCGATCGAACGTGACTGCGACAGCTGCGAGTCACGAAGGGAAACGGTCGACATGGACCGCGAGTTCCGCCGCGCTTGACGAGGGGATATGCTGTTGTTGTGCAGCGAATCCGCCTGATGAGGGAAGCTGAGCGTGAACGTCGCGAATACGGGGCTGTGATCGCTCACGTCCATGCCTTCACCTTCGTTGACTGAACGGTAGTTGTCGATCCATGACGCCTGGTCCTCAAATGGGCTCAGCACCTTTTCTGGCATAAGCTTAGAGTCGCCCACCAGAAGCGAGTGGATCAGGATTCGGTCACACCAGCCTGGTACACGCTTCTTCACCTTGCCACCTTTATAGAACGGCTCCTTGTACAGCACGCGATACACAAGACGCGACCACGACGGCGAGCGGTAATTAACACGACCACGCTTGGGGAATTTTTTGTACGTCGGGTAGAAGTCGGGGAATTTGTTGGGTTCGGAGAACCCGTCAAAGACGCCAAAGTTACGGCGATCGTTGAGTAGCCCATCAAACTTGTCGTGGAGCTCAATGTTGCGGCCATCCTCGAGCATGTGGAGCACAATATCCGGATCCAAATGCACGATGCGGTAGTTCATGTCGCCCATCCACACAACGTGGTGGAATTGCTCCGTCAAATCAAAGCTCGCGTGGCCCATGACCTTGCCCAGATTTGCGTTGAGGTTGCGGATCTGTTCGCGGCGGTAGCCATCGTTGCGCGCATCCAAGTGGCAGTTGACAAACACGATCGACGTCTGGTTGATCAATAGCGCCGTTGCAACGCCGCCCTTGGAGCCGCTTGTGAGCGCAAACTTGTGGACGCCGGCCCGCAACAGTTTGATCTTGTCTTGAATGGGCGCCGCGTAAAACACGGCAATCCCCGTAAATTTCGTGCCAACGAACGCACCGTCGCCACGGCCTCGCACAGCGTCAATGGTGGCTTCGCCCGGATGGTTCTTGTTTGCGACCAGCGAATCGCTATTCTTGAGTTCCAGTCGGTAGTACCGCGTACCGGCGTCATTACGATTCAAATACGCCTCGACGGCGTGGTACGGATTCTCCGAGACACCTTCCTGTAGTCCGAGTACATACAGTTGATACCCATGGGGCACGAATTGCTGAAGCATCACAGCTGATGCCTGTTCGTCAATGATGCCGTTCTTGTCGACAAACGGGTCTGCGGCCCCCATGTTCCAAGAGCCAACCCACATGCGGATATCGGTGCTCGTTGGGCGCTTGGTCGCAGCAAGCGTCGTGGTCTTCTTGGGCAGCCGAAACGAGCCACCAACGCCACGCAGACTAGCTTCAAAATACGACCGAGGTGACGTGACCTCGATGTGTTCTTCCTCGTCCGTGTCGTCATCCACGTCCACGTCCCTTGAGTCGTCATCGTCTGTGAGCTCGTCAATGTCGAGTTCTCGTCTGTCTTTCCGTTGCGACATTGGCGCCGCGCGCGTCACGCTGGTACCTCGGAATGACTTCGTGATCGCGAGCTGCTGCTTGTGAAGCGCCGCGACTTCTTCACCAGAAGGTTCCATGCTCGTGCGCTGGAACGACTCGCTCTTGCGAACCGGTGCACGCATCAGCGCGGCGACATCGCGGTTCAGCTTCGCAGTGCTTTTCGTGTTGGTGCTGTGGGCCTTCTGGAATTGCGACAGCGGTCGTTGCAGTGGCGGCGGTTGAGGCTTGTCGACCGCGAGAGCCCGGGATTCCATGTCCATATCGGCCAAGTTGTTGCAGCTAAAGCTGCTCTTGACATTGCCCCGCTCGTTCCAGTACCCCGACTTATACTTTTGCAGCGGCTCACCACCGGCAATACTGTTGCTCGCGCCACCAAGTCGCTTGGACCGCGAGCGATGCGACGCCGCCGCAGCCTCGGCAACCGTGCGGCGCCCAGTGTACGCAAATCCACTCGCACTCGCAACGCTTTTAGACTTGTGGATACGCGTGCGAATGTGGTCACGGTCGCCATTCTCGTTCTCACGGTTTTCTTGATCGCTCAGTGACGCCGTGCCGGATGCCTGTGAGTCCAAGTAGTCGCCACCTGAAAGCGTACGCGGTTGAGGCGATCTTGACGGCCGGCTACGCAGCTGACGGTTCTCCTTCTCGAGCTCACGCACGCGCATCGACAGCCGCGCAGCCTCTTGTCGCCACTGGGACACACGCAACGCCTTGCGCTGCATATCGAGATCGTCGCTGGCACGCGCCACGGGGGACACCACGGTCGTCGATTCCGACGGCATACTCGCGCGCATGGACGGCGATGCGCTGTTAAACAGATCACGCCCGGCTGACGCCGGCGAGATGGACGTGAAGGACGAGGAATTCGCGACGGGTGGCGGTGTCGTACGCATTGCCTGCACGACCGTTGCCGCCGCCTTAATCGAAATGGGTGGTTGCCCCATGGCCAACCTCGTGGGGGACCTCGATGGAGAAACGAGCTTCTTAATCTCCACAGTCTTCCCCGAGGCTCTCGGGGGCGTCGACGGCGCCGACGTGGGCGGCGTCACAGCAGCGTAGTCGGGCAGCGTGGCTGCTGTCGTCGAGTCTTCAATCTGCGTGAATGCGCGACCACGCACGACCACAGGCCGCAGTGACGCCTGCGTTTCGAGCGGACGCGGCGACGCCATGGGAGGGGGCGGGTATGGGATGACGACGATGCAGTCGGGTACGTAGGAGACCTTCTCTTCCTCTTCTTCTTCTCCTTCTTCTTCGTGGGGCGGCGGGCGAAGAGAACGCCAGTCGGCGGCGGCGGACGTAGTACTACTGGTGATGTGATTTGCTTTCTCTCTTCTCTCTCTCTCTCTCTCTGAAAAAGAAGTTCTGTGGTGGGTACACTGGGGTTACACTCGTAGTGTAACCTCAAGCTCTTCCTGACTTTTCCCCTGTTTTTTTTCTTTTTACTGGGTTATGGTGTGGCTGTAGGGACGAAAAAAAACGGATGGAGCGTCATTTTTTTTTAACTCATCTCATCCGCAACTGACCACCCCAGCCAAACACAGAGACTGATCTAGGATACTAGCATGACCTAATCTAGGACTACCCAAAATGGGTAAAACCCACATACCAAATGTTTCCCGCGCGACCCGTGACCCGCGTGCTTGACGCTTGGCGTCCAAAACCACACTCATCCGTGGCGGCAAAAAACACCACGACACCATGAAGCGCGGGCGCCTCGACGGCGGCATCTCCAAGGAGGATTACGAGCGTTCTGAGGCTTCCCTCGGGACCAACGGCAACTCATCCGGTAGCGGCTTTGATCGCGCATCGAATGATGTGATCAGCACGCGCCGAATCGCGGCCGTTGGCGCGTCATCGCCGCTCGAAGCGACCCATTTTACCGCGCTGAACGACGCGTTTGTGGCCACGCTCACGTCGCAATGGGCCCACAACAAGCACGGCGACTGGACCGAGAATATGCGTGAGTACATCAACTACGCACGCGACGTCACGGCCAAGTTTGGTGGGCGTAGTGGCCAGCTACTGACCTTTGGCAGCGGCGACTGTGGCCAGTTGGGCCACGGCGTCGACGAAGACGACGACCTCATGGTCAAGTTCCCTCGCATCGTCGCGCTGCTGCAGTCGCAGAAGATCACGCGCGTCATGTGCGGAGGGCTCCATTCGGCCGCCATCACTTCAGACGGCCACGTTTACACGTGGGGCTGCAACGACGACGGCGCGCTCGGTCGGGACGGCGATGAGAACCTGCCCGCCCGAGTTGAAGGCTTTGGGCCGAGCCGCCGTGCGGTTCTCGCAGTCGGAGGAGACTCGCACACGGCTGTGATGACGGCGAGTGGCCACGTGTACACGTGGGGCGCCTACAAGGACAAGGAAGGCAAGATGTGGTGTGACTCGGCTGCGCCATCAAGCTCGTTCAAGCAGAAGCAGCCCAAGCCATTTTTGATCAAAGGACTCAGCCATGTGGTCGACCTCAAGTGCGGCAGCTCGTTCAACGTCGTGCGCACGAGCCAGGGCCATGTGTACTCGTGGGGGCTCGGCGAGATGGGCCAGCTCGCGCGTCCGGTTGATGCCCAGATCCGCGATGACAAGGACGAGTACAAAGTGGACATGGTCCATCGCGAACACCTGGCGGCCAAGCGCGTCGCG
Source organism: Pythium aristosporum (assembly GCA_023337755.1). NCBI lineage: Eukaryota > Oomycota > Peronosporomycetes > Pythiales > Pythiaceae > Pythium > Pythium aristosporum. The sequence continues at coordinate 13,842 of JAADXL010000044.1, read as the reverse complement.
TTGGGCTCAGAGGAACTCCCACCGGTCAAGGCCATTGGCTGCGGCTCGTACCACACGCTGGTCGTGCTCAGTGCGAACGGATACCTCTACAGCTGTGGTCTCAACAACTATGGGCAGCTGGGCATTGGCAGCGACAAGAACTGCGACGTGCTCCAACTCGTTGACGACCTCACGGACAAGAACATTGCTGCTGCGGAGGGTGGCACGCACCACTCAATCGTGCTCACGAACGATGGCGAGGTGTACGCGTTCGGACGAGCCGACTCGGGGCAGCTCGGGATGCTGGACGTGTGCCAAACGGGCGACTTCAAGGACCGACCCCAAAAGGTCACGTTCAACCCGAGTGGCGTCATTATCCAGAATATCGCGAGCGGCTCCAACCACACGCTTGCGCTGACTGAGGACAACCATATCTACTCGTGGGGGTACGGCGACATGCTCGCGTTGGGCCATGGCGATGAGCAGGATGAGAACCGGCCGCGACGGCTCAACTGGACCAAGACCAAGTTTGGCGACGCACAGATTCTGCAGATTGACGCCGGTGGCCAGCACAGCGCCATCTTGGCTGCGAAGAAGAGTGCACCGTAAAAGTACCGTGGACGAACAGGCCGCGAAAGAGAGAAAAGCAACGAATTAATGGATAAGGCAAGCAAGGGCAGTTATATTGCGAGGACAACGCGGGTGTGTCTTGTCTGTATTCAGGGGGAAGGCCTATCCAGATTTTCGAGCACTAGAAGACCCACGCAGCGGTTGCCCCGACCAGCATACCGCCCACAGCGAACCAGCCCTGCACAAAGGCCGAAGACGAGGCTACCGTCTTCTTCTCGCCACGCTTTTTCACTTCTGGCGCCTTACTGCGTGGCGCGTCGCAGATGGCCGTGAAGCGATCGAGGCTTGATTGGAGCGTGACGTTTCGCCCATTGTACAAGAGATCGCACCGCGGCACGTCCATGTCGTCGATCGCGGCAATCATGTCCTTGCAGATCCGCTCGCTACAGATCTGGTCGCGTTGCGTCTCCGTAAAGTCGGCGATCGGCGGCATGGTAATCGGGACTTCGCTCGCGCTCCCGCACTTGTTCACGGGCCCGGCGATCGTCGTTTCCTTGAAGCTCGCGAGCTGGTCCGACGTGCAGCGCAGCGCCGCCACGCCCCCTACGGCCAAGATGACAGCGAGCGACGCCGCGAGGCGATTCTCGATGATCATGGTGAGGAGGAAGAGTTCGTGAGTGTAATCCGGCAAACCACAGAGTGACCGACAACCGTGCCCTTGCTAAATGGAGGGGGAGCCAGCTCTTTCGAGTATCTTTCACGGAAGACGTTGGGCGATGGACACGTGATGGTTGATAGATGGATGGGCGGTGGATTCCTCCGCGTTCCTTACGCACTCGCCCACACTTTGAAGCGCATGAAGAGCGACTTGCGCCTGGTCTTCTCGCGGGTGGGATCAACTGTGCTCTGAGGAGTTGAGACCTCGACCAGAGCAGCCTTCTGCCGGCACTGTTCGTGGGAACACGTGATGTGGAGACAGCTCTCCACTACTTCCGGAAGTCGAACAGACCTCCTCGTGGACCCCGCTCTCGACGAACCAGTACTATTCCCGATCGCCTCGCTCCTCGTCGCACCCGAGCCGTTCTCGGGCACTTCTTCCGGGTCGTCTTTCCGCTCGCTCTCGGTCTTGATAGTCCCAGCAATCGCCAGGGCGTCTTCTTTCTCCTGCACGAGAAACACGTTCTCTTCTGTCAGCGTGTCGACGCGGTGCTGCAGCCCGTCGATCGACGCCTGCGCCACACGGGTCGCGGTCTCCAGTTCGTCGTTGGTCTGCTCGAGCCGCTGAATGATCCACTTCATGTCTTGGACCTGCGCCGATAACGCGTCTTCTCGCTTGCGCGCCGCCGCCAACTCGCGGTGGGTCTGGGTGAGTGTCTGCGTGAGCGCTGCCTTGGCGTCCTCGGCACTGTGCACGTGGAGCTCGAGCGACTGCAGCTTGAGTTCGCACCGCTCGAGCTCGCTCTCGAGTTCCTTTTCGTACTCGCAGCTCGACTTGACGTACTCGTCGTGGGTCCTTTGCAGCGCGCGCAGCTCGGTCTCTTTGGCAGCGAGCAGCTCGGCGAGTCGCTCGACGCCGTCGGGGTGCTTGCTGGCCAGGGGCAGCACTGCGGTCGCCGCCATGGGGCCTGCGACCTTGTCTGTTGGTAGGATTTTGAATCCGCCGGGCTCGTCCTCGTCGTCACTGAGCTCAGCGCTGCACGCGCTACGCTCACCGCGCGGGGGAGTCTTCGTCACCATGCCCATGCAGAAGGAAGACGAAGGTGAAGGAAGAAGAAGTTGAAGAGAGAAAACGAGACGCTTGTCGTCCCGCTAGTGACGCCTCTTGGGTGCAGTAGTCAGTCGTCGACGAGAGGTAGGTATGTAGACACAGTGTCGTGCAGTGCAGTCAGTCCAGAGATCGTCCCGAGTGCCTGGGGAAAGAGGAGGAAGAAGAAGAAGACGAGTGCGGAAAAAGTCACGGAAGGACTTTGCTCCAACCACACGCAGAGGATCGAATAAGAACGGGGCAATAAGAAACTCAAAAGTACTAGTATTCTCTATGCTCTATTCTTACTCATTCCGGAGCCCTCGGATATTGCTCGAGCAAGGATTCGTTCCTTTCTTTTCAAGGGGGCTCTTCACTGGGCGTCGAGGTACCGGAAGAGGCGATGGGTCATCTCGACGCCTAGGAAGAGCGACCCGTTGGCCGGAAACGCGCGCAGCACGGCGGCCGACCAGCCGCGGTAGAACCCGTGGAGACCGTGCTGGCCGTACACGTGGCGCGCCGTGGCCACGAGGCCTCGCGCGGGTGAAGACGACGACGTCGCTGTATTGGAGGCCGTCTGCATGTGCGACTTGAGCGTGTCCGCGGGAAACACAATGCTCCATCCGGTCGCCCCGGCGAGACCACCGGCCGTGAGGATAAAGAGCGGATTGAGCTCTTCCTTGGACTCCTTGCCCAGTGCGCGTGCCATGGCCGACGTGTAAAACTTGAAGCCGCCGAAAAAGAAAAAGCTGAACGGCACGTCGCGCAGCAGCAGCGCCGAGAGCCCACTGAACAGCCCGCGCGGACCTTCGCGCTGCGCGACCTTGACGAGGCAGTCGAGCGGCCCTTTGTACTCGCCTTTGCCCATGCGGCCGCGCTGGTGCTGCAGCTTGACCTTGATTACCTCGGCCGGCGTGATGGCCGTGGCCGAGAAGATGCCCGAGAACGCACCCATGAGCGCCTCGTCCATGGTCGTGAGCTTGTGGTCGTCGGTCGCCGACGTGCGGCCCGCGTGGAGCGCCACGACGGCGCGCCGCGCGATGCCATTGACGCTGAACAGCACCGAGTTTTCAATGATGGAGCTCGACAGCGCCGGCACGGCGCCTTTCCACAGCGCGCGCACGCCTTCCTCGGTCGCGATGCGGCGGAACGCGTGGCCCACCGAGTTGTAGAGCCGCGGCTCGCCCTGGGTCTGCAATCGCACCTTGACGACCTCGAACGGAAGCCCCGCGTAGACGCAGCAGAACGCGCCGACGACGCCCGACAGCGTCTCGCGTGGGTCCAGCATGGTTCCGTTCCCCCCAAGTGGAATCGCGCAATGGAGAGCCGATGGGAAGAGGGAGCTCCCGAGAGGATGGTGACGTCCGTCAGTTGACCCACTTCGTAGCTGCTGAGATCATTTCGCACATTATTCTAGGCAGATTATCCTAATATAGCGTAACAAACTCTCTATCCTAATTCAAAAACCCCTTTGGTGAACTTGTACCACACTATATTAGGAGGTGGGAGTGAGACTTGTCCTATTTTGAAGGAACTGAGCTGGTGGCGAGCGCGACGCCCATTGGCAGCCGTGACGAGCCAAATCAACCGACAAGATCCGCATGATGTGGTGGCGCACGACCGCGACGGCGCTGGCGGCGCGGCGCCTGAGCCTGCAGGCGCCTGCATGGAGACCTCTCCAATTGGCTGTCGCTGCCAGCGGCTCCGCATCGCCTGCGTTCGTACCGCCACTCCATGCGAGCGGCTCCATTTTCGTGCGCACACTGCGCGGCGGTCGCAGCCAGCGCCGCCGAGCCGCGCAGGCCGCGTACGAGGCCGAGCTCGCAGCGGCCTTCAAGCGCGAACAGAAGAAAGCGGCACGAGCGGCGCGCCCGCCGCCGCCACCGCCAGCCGTGCCCAGTTACATCCGCGTGCGCGATCTCGCCAAGCTGCTGCGCAAGCCCGTGGAAGACGTTCTCAAGAAAGTCGCGACGCGCCGCAACCGACGGCTCCACGTGACCGTGGGGAGCGACCGCTTTGAGTTCAAGAATATTAAGGAAGTGATTCTGCCGTTCCACGTCGCCGAGCAGGTCGCGGCGGCGTTCGACATGCAGATCGCATTCGACGACGTCGAGCCAACGCTGCTTCGCTGGCCGCAGCGCACGGCCGAGTCTTCCCACATTGTGGAGCGCACTCCCGTGATCGCTGTCATGGGCCACGTCGACCACGGCAAGACGACGCTCATGGACACGCTGCGAGGCTCGTCGATCGCCGCGCGCGAGGTTCACGGCATCACGCAGAAGATCAACATTTGCGAGGCCCAGCTCACGCCATCTCTCCGAGCGACGTTCCTCGACACGCCCGGCCATTTCCACTTTTTCCGCATGCGCAATAACGCCGCGCAAGTCGCCGATCTCGTGGTCTTGATCGTCGCGGCTGACGAAGGCTGCCTGTTGCAGACCGAGGAGTCGATCGGCGCGATCGAAGAGACGGGTCTGCCCGTGATCGCGTGTGTCAACAAGATTGACCTGGCGTCGCCCGAGCAGATTGAGAGTGTGCGAGCCGAGATCCGATCGTTCGTGGCCTTACAGACGTGTCCCATCGTCGAGATCTCGGGCAAGACTGGCCAGCAGCTTGCAGTACTGAAGGAGGAGATTACGCAGCTGCTCGACACGCAGCGCCAGCAGCGCAAGCTCGAGGCGTACAACGGACCGGACGTGCCTGCGCAGGGGCTCGTGCTCGAGAGTCTGGTTCTGAAAGGACGCGGCACGGTCTTGCGCGTGCTGCTCAAGCATGGCGTGCTCAAGAAGCAGGACCATTTCGTGGCCGGCATGATCCACGGCGTCGTGCGCAGTGTGAGGAACTCGGACTCGGGCGTCGAAGTGCCCCACGCACTGCCGGGCATGGTCGTCGACGTGGCGTTTGCCAACAAATCGAAAAACGTCGACGCGCCCATCGAGTTTGGGTTCTTCGTGCTACAAGAGGCCCGCGCGAGGCAGGTCATTGAGACCCGGTACGTGTTCTCTATTATTCAACTTACCGGATTCCCTTGATCCACCTGACTGGGGTATGATTGGTGTGATTAGGCAACTCGCGTTGGACTTTGCCGAGAGTGCTTTGCCCGTTGACAACAACGACCAGGACCCCGCTGTGCATCAAGCCGAGCTGGTCGAGCGAGCTCCTGAGACCCATTTCAGCGAAAGCGACGACGAGACGGAGGTTCGAGCGGGTGGCGAGATCTATACTGCGGAAGACTCGATGCGCCAGGCGATCGTCGTCAAGGCCGACAGCGCCGGCTCGCTCACGAGCATCCAAGACACGGTCGACGAGATGCAGGGCGTCAACGTACGTGTCCCTATTACCCCAAGCTTCGCATGGTGGGGTCTGCTGAACTCATGTGGGGATCCTTCGGTGTCTAGACTGTCCGCATTGGCATTGGCCACATCACAGCCAGCGACATTGACGTCGCGATCAACCAGCACTGTCCGATCTTCGGCTTCAACGTCAAGCTGCGGAACCGCGAACAGAAACTGGCCATCAAGCGCGGCGTGCGGGTCGTCATTAAGTCGACGATCCATGGGGTCATTGAAGAGATCGAGCGGTTCTCGGGTGATCCGCAACCGAAATAAGAACATTGCGATGTCACTATACCGGAGTCACTGTCGTGAGGTTTTTGAAGTTGCCTTTCTCAGAGACCTTGTCTCTGTGAGTCTCTCGGCAGTTGAGAGCACAACGCGATCCCCCTCTGGTGCTTTGCTCTCAGTCTCTAAATCGATCTCCAGGACGAAGAACTCCTCCTCCTCCTCTCCGCTCCGCTTGTCTCTCCTCCTCCCCCCGCCAAGTCGCAATGGTGTTCATGGATCTTCTCAAGACCGTGATCGAGTCGATCCAGCGCACGCTCGTGTCGTACGCCACCGACGACCACGCCGAGGGCCACGGCGCAGGCCCGCACAAGTCGCAAGACGACGAGCCACTCGTGGTCGTCGTTTGCGATGGACAGATCGCCGAAGCGTTTGCTACGTTCAAGACCAGCCACACGTAGACCAAGTCGACGGCCTTCACCACCTCATACTCGGCTGCTCGTCGTTGCCTTCCGTCTCGCTTAAGCCATCATGGAGATTCTCCCCCACGTAATATTGATTTCTGTCTGCCGCTGGTATTACTATTCTTTCTTTTTCAAAACCCATAGTACGATTTGAGGGCTGCACGCGAGACCACCCGCTTCCGCGGCATCTTCTCCTCGTCAGCGCGTTGCTTGCGCTGGGCCTCGGCGGCCATTTGGCGACGCACACAGTCGACAAACTTGCGGCACTTGAATCCGCGGAACTGCGCCTGGATCAGCAGTGCCGCGCGCTCGCGAAGCTGGCGCTGCTCATGTCGCTGCTGTCTCACCACGTCCAAGCGAGCACCACTTTCCACTGCGGAGCCAAGGAACTCGCTTGGCGATCTGCCAGCACGCACAGTTTCCTTGCTTTCAGCGGTCTTTCCTCTTCCCCCTTGCGGCCTAGCCGCTTCCTTAGGTTTAGATATTGGCTGGCCTGGGCGCGGGGACTCCCGCGCTTCTCTTCGCCACGGCGGACGCGTCTGGGCGTCAGTGCCTTGCGTCTTGTCTTCGACAGCTCCAGAGGTCGAAACTGCCTGCGCGTACACACCCTGGGCACGCAGCTTGTCGTGGATCTTGTCACGGTCGCTTGTACGAATGCCCAGGTCGTCTTGGATCTCTTGGACACTCTGTGAGCCGTCGGCGTTCGTGACCAGCACGCGTCGATTGCTCGTGTTGGCACACTGGCCGAGCCCTCCGGAAATGTGCCAGGCGTTTCGCATCATGAGCTCAAAGTAGTCGTCGCTGTCGACGAGCGCGCTGACGTTGCGGTAGTACACTTCAAACTCCCGTCGCGTAATCACGCCGTCCTTGTCGAGCGTGTCCCACTGCTGGGCAAACTGGCGCAGCGCCTCCTGCGCGGACAGGCGGCCGGCCAGTACTTCCGGGTGCTTGGACGTATCGTACGCATGGCTCAGCTCCTGCAGCGTTACGCTACCGTCGCGGTCGCGGTCCAACAGATCAAAGGCCTTGTGGACCAGCGCCAGGCGTCGCGGGTTCTTGGTGAGTGCCTCGTCTCCTCCACGCATCGCGACAAGAAACTCGTCCATGTCGACGCAGCCACTGCGGTCTGCATCGAGGCACGTGAAGAGCTGGTCCAGTTCGTGGAAGTTGATTTCCACGCCGACCTTGCGGAGCCCGAGCTTGAGTTCGTCCTTGCTCAGGCGCTTATCGCCGTTCGCGTCGAGGATGCGGAGTGTGCGCTGCAGCGCGTTGAGCCCGAGAAACGTTGGCACACTGGGATCCCCTTGGTCGTGGGTCTGTGCTTGTAGCCGCTGGAGAAGCCGTGAGCGGATCCGCTCGACAATGACAGCGCCAGTCGTAGGTGCGTGGCCCGACGCAACGGCGATTCCAACGGGCGGCGACGGCGACATGAGCAGCTGAAACACTGCGCCAAGAGAGACCATGCCGCTTCCACTCGAGCCCCCACTGCACTGCACGGCATACTGCGCGAGGTTGTGGGCATCCTTGGAGTGCAACTGGCGGTCCAGCCGCACCAATGCATTCACAAATGCACGTGTGTTCATGGTCTCATTGCCATCGCCCCAGACGCGGTTCACGCCTAGGCGTCGGCAGACGTCGTCCAAAGTCGGCTGCGTGTGGACACCCACCCGCGGTGGCAGCAGCACCGACTGGAGGTACTTCCACTCGTCCACTTGCGGTGGCTGTGCAGGTGCTTCTCTCTCCTCCTTCTCCGCACGTCCTCGGGTAGGAGGAAGAGGAAAGGCAGGCTGTCTTTCTTTCGGTTCTTCCTTCACTTCCTCATCATCCGACTCGGGCTCACTGTCTGGAGGGGAGACATGCCACGTCTGTCTCATCAGCAAGTCAAAGTCGCTGTCGTCCGCGATGCTCGCGCTCACGTTCTAGAGGCAAACATGCAGTCAGCCCCAGAGGAAGTTAAACCAAAAAGCCGCCGCTTCAACAGGCTCAACACACATGGTAATACTCGAGAAACGCCTCCCGCGGAGTGCCATTGTTGTGCTCGCCGCTGGTCTCCCAGTCCCGCAAGAACTCGTTCAGGGCCTGCACCTTGGTCTTCTTGCCAGCCCGTACGCGTGGCAACAGGCTCACATCGTAGTTGGCACGGATATCGTCCAGTGACACGACGCCGCGTCGCTCGTGGTCCATGCAATCGAACGCCTTCTCGATCAATCGACGTCTCCTGTCGCTGAGGCTGCCGCGCATTCCACGGAGAAGCTCGCCCAGACTCACCACGCCGTCGCCGTTGCCGTCAAAAGACTTGACGATCTGTTGCAGCTCGCTTGCACTCAGTTCAATGCCGAGATCGCGAAGCCCAAACTTGAGTTCCTGCGCCGACAGCACACCGTCTCCAGATGTGTCTAATAGCGACAGCACGCGCTGCAACGCGTTCAGGCCTCGCTCACCACACCGCTCCAGTAACTTGGCTCGCACACGCGCCACGATTCCACTCCCAGATCCTTTATTGGATGTATCCGACGTGGCACGGGTCTCGCCGGCCTTCTGGCTCGCTTTCTCGGACCAGCCCGCGCATCGGCTCGTACTACTTGTGTGGCCACTGCTGTTATGACTCCTCACTTGCGGCTTCTGCCCCGCACTACCAGCTTTTGTCGTGTGGGCTTCCAGCGCCTGTGCTGTGAGTCCTCGCTCCGCCTCACAAGGCTCTTCTTGCTCATGAGAACGTCGACCGCGTTCGCGCATCTCCTCTGGCGTTCGTCCGTCGGTCTTCTTCGTGGTGGTCTTGCGTGCCGGCTCGTCTTTATTCATACCTACCGACTTGATCATTTGCTGCTGAAACTCGAGCGTGAATTTGAACTCGACGTGCTCGCCCGAGCAGGTCCATTCGCCGAGCGGAGCCAGACCGAGGCGCAGGTTGCGACCCTGCTTGGCCAGCTTGCCAATGTAGGCGACAACGTGGGCCACGACCTTGTCGACGACGTCTCGTCCGCAGTTTTGCAGATACTCATGGCTGATCTCGACCGCGTTGACCTTGCTCATCGGGTCTGCACTCGCGGCCAGCGCCCGTGGGCCCCGTAGCCCTTGGCTCGCCATGGATTCCTTCAACCGATTCGACTGCAGGAACACTGAGCTGTGGAGAAACACGGCCTCACCGGCGTCGTTGTAGCCAAAGACACCGAATCGATCCACGGCGACCACGCGATGCCGCTTCGTGAGCTGCTCGCCGAGGTACAGACCCAGCGCCTTCCACACGGTCAATACATCGCGAGCGCTGAGCCCGTGGAGCGGCAGCGTCGCCTTCTCCAGGATCTCGGACGTGGCCAAGGGCGGGCGATCGCGCGTGGCATCATCTTTGTTGCTGGGCGTTGAAGCCGATGGCTGGGCACTCGACGTCTTCGTTGTGCTGCTGCGTGGCCTCGCGCTGGACTTGGTTTTGCTACCAGTGCCGGTGGACGCCTGGGAACTGAGTCGCGCGGACGACGACGTCGGCATGCTTGGAGGTTGGGCAGAGGCTCTTGACCGAGAGACACCTGACAGCACGCGCGCCCGTTCAAGACGCCTCACACCTTTACTTGCAAGAGCGAAGTCAAAATAGACCCGCTGCGTTTCCAAGACCATGAAAACTTCATTATTTCGGTAAATACAAGCACCAACCACCTCGTCCAATCTTCTACATGAGCGCGACGACCTCCGAGAGAAGTGGCTGCATGGTACGCAGCGACGGCGAGCCCTGGAGGCGTCGCAGCACTTCCCCGAGCCCCAGCTCGACGCTCAGACTTCGCGCGGCCTGGAAATTCTGCAGCAGCAGCCCGAGCCCGACGACAATGCCCTCAAGCATACGATGTACGTGCTGCGTCGCGGCTTCGCGCAGCAGCGCGTCCATGACTTCGGCGCAGCCGCAAATGATGGTCGTGATGACCATTTCCTCTTCAATCTTCATGGCGACGCAGCAGTTGCTCAGGAGCTTGGCACTGAGCACGCGCACGTCCTGATTCTTAGCGTCCGCGTCCGTGAGCACGCGAAACACAAAGGGCAGGAACTGGAGCGCGCGTGCCTGAAGCAGCTCGGTCGCCGCCGGGTTGGCAAAGCCGTTCACGAGCACCGAGAGCAGCAGCACGGTCTGCGCCGGCGTGAGACCCGACGGCTCGGCCTCGGTCGCGCGCAGTAAGCTGTCCAAGCACTTGGTCTTGACCTCGAGCACGTCGAGCGACCGCGTGGGCAGCAGCAGCACGACGCGGAAGAGTCCGAGCGCCGGGAAGAAGAAGGGCGAGCCCGGCCCGCGCTGCACGAGCGTCTCGACAATGGTCCACCAGTGGAGGATCACCGCGTTGCTCGGCTTGGCCGTCGAGGCCTGTGCAAAGTCGACGCGGTGCGTCGCCATCGCGAGCTGCAGCTCGCGCAGGGCCGCGACGTCGGCGTCGCTCAGCACTTTCTCCTGCAGATTCAGCGACTGGATGCGCTGCACCATCTTGTCCAAGTGGAGCGTCGGCGCACTCGAGACGGTGAACTTGCGCGAGAGCGTGGCGACGCTGGCAGCGGGCGCTGGCTCGCCAAACGCCAGCGGCGACGAGCCGAGCGCCGAGTCGTTGAACGGGTTCCCGAACGCGTGCGCGCCGCCCATGTCGCGCTGCATGTTCTCGATCATGGGGCGGAACATGGCGCTAATAGAGTCACAGTACAGTAAGCGTCAGTCGCGAGAGGGAGGAGGAGAAGGGGTCTCACGTCATCGTGCTTCAACTAGAGGATGAGACGAGATGAGATGAGACGTACCCAAGCGGCGTGGACAGCGCTTCATTGGGCAGGTCCAAGATGGCGCGCGGGATGCCGCGGCCCAGCAGAAACGTCGCCACGTCGTCCGAAAAGTTGTTGCAGTTGTGGCGCAGCAGATCGTACGTGGCGTCCGTGAAGCGGTGCGCGTTCGCGCGCAAGTAGGTTTCGAGTTGCGGCTGCGTGACGGTCGTGTCGCCGAGCGCCACCTGCTGCACGGGCTCCATGCCGTAGCGAGCGACCACGACGTCGGGCGCGAGCGCCTGGATGCCGCCGCCGCCGAAAAAGTACTCGCGCCCAAACACGAGCACGCCCGTGTGCCAGATGCCGTCGATGGTCTTGCCCAGCAGCGCCGGCGACAGTTGCCGCGCCATGCCGCGGCTCAGATCGTACACGCGCAGCGTCACTGGAGCCATGGTTTGTTGGATCAATGTTCGAGATTCGTTGGCGTTGGGATTGTTGGCGTTGGTAGTGTTGGCGTTGGCGTTGGGGGGCAGAGCGAGAGGGGCAATGGGACTTCTTTTCTTTTGTCCGTACTAATCCAAAGGGGCGCCAGAATGCGTACGTCGTATTTTCTGGAAACGAATATTCACGTCGTATTTTCTGGAAAAGGGAATGCCGACACAAAAGAGAAAAAATGCCATTGCGAAGCGACCACCCAAAAACCGAATCAACATGCATTCCGCAAAGATGACCAAGACGACCATCACTCTCCACGTTGACGCGGATCTTGAAGTGCATCAACATCAATCGCACATTATTATCATCTTCGAGGCCTACTGGCAATACGGCAGATCCACCGTAAACTACTGTAAATACTACTTACTGAGAAGGCGCACTTGCTTCTTGGGCTTGTTGGCCAGCATGTTGGGCGCCGGTCGGCGCCGCGGGCGCTTCTGCTGCAGTGGCACGTGGGGTGCGTAGTAGATCATACCGAGGTACACGCCGACGGCGCCCGCGAGCATGGCGACTAGAAAATTTGCAAGATACGACACCCACGAGACCGAACCATAGACGCCAGCCCCGGGGTACGGGTCGCGTACGTCCGGCTGCAGGGTGGCGTTGAAAAACCCGACCATTTGCAGCCACCACTTTGGGTAAAACAGCGGTTTGGCCTCGAGCCGTGACGAGCTCATGCCGCTCATCTCGTACCCGTCGTGGAAGACGGTCGCGAGCTGTCCAAAGAGCGACCAAAAGCCGTCGTGGCTGTGGTTCGTCAGCCGCTGCGAGGCACCAGTGAGGTACTGCCGCAGCGCAGTGTCTCCCTTCGTGGTTTTCGTTTGGTCGGCCTCCTGGAAGATTTGCGGCAGTGCGTCTTCCGCAAACTGCTCGAGCTCGAGCTGCACGCGCTCGACCAGCGGGTGCGCAAACGTGTAGAACCGTGCGGCCCAGTTGCCCACGAGCGCACTGATCCAAAACGCCGCGTCATGGTCAAACCGCAAGAGCGAGCCGCGTTGGTGCTGGACGGGGACCGCATCGGCCTTGACAAACACGGGCACGTAGTACGTCGCGTGCGGTGCGTACTGGCCAAACCAGAGATAGGAGTGATCGGCGTGCGAGGCGTTGAGCACCGAGACGAACGAGTAGCTCGCGCGGAAGATCGAGATGGCGCGTTCAAAGTGGCCCTTGCGGAGATCGCTGGCCGTGAGATCGTCGTTAAGCGCCGAGTCGTACCGATCGGGATCGCCGTACGGCCCCGCGTCTGGCCCCGTCGTCATGTCAAACGGCGTACCTTCATAGTGGTCCCGGTGGAACCGCATGAGATCGTGGGGCGTCAGCGGCTTGGACGCCTGCACCGACACAGGGTAGTCACTCGCGTACACGTCTGTGTAGGGAGACAACTTGAGCGATGGCTTCGCCAGCGTGAGGATGCGCCAGACGCGCCGCGTGGAGTAGTGCTGGAGCCCGTTCACACGTGGCTTGGCGTACGCCTTGGTGAAGTCAAACGGCACGCCCGAGTTAGGTCGCCACAGGTTATTGCGGGTCGCGACCTCGAAGACATTGGGCGACGCCAGGAAGAACTCAGGGTCCGACAGATTCAGCGAATGGATCACAAACTGGTTCGCGACCACGGCAACGTGGTCATCCGGGATGCGCTGCGCCGCCCAGACCGCCGAGCGCCCCGTGTCATCCGGGAGGATGTGGAACATCCACGCCTCTTTCGGGTCCGTCACGGTCAGCGCCTCGCCAGCTTCGTCATAGACGATGTCGCCCTCCCACTTGATGCCGTAAAAGCCGTGCGCCACGGCGAGTTCGCCCATGATATTGATCGCGTCGCGCGCCGTTGTGGCGCGGCCCAGCGCTATCCGCGTGAGCGCAGACACATCAAAGAGCGCGCCGCCGCCTTGGGTCTTGGGTTTGCTGATGAACCGCGCGGGACACGTGCTCTCGCCGATCGCGACTTGGTGTTCATTCATGATGCCGTACGACGCGTCCAAGTACGCAAACGTCGTATTCACTTCAGGGATCGAGCCGATGGGCGGCGTGTCGTCCCAGTGGTAGAAGCGCGTGTCCAAGTTCTCCTTTTTGTACACCTCGCCGCGTGCATCGCCCACTATAGTAGACAGGACAGAAAAAATCAGTCCCACCTCGGGTCGTTCCCCCGTACAAACTACCACTCCAACTCACCATAGCGCGGGTACTCGTGGCGCGGCAGCACGGCTTGGTGGCGTGCGCCCTCGGCGTGGGTTTGCTGTGGCACTTTGGCCAGTCGGAAATCGCAGGACGAGCAGTCCATCGAGTGGGTCGTCATGGGTGTACCCGT
>JAADXL010000043.1:0-76832 GCA_023337755.1 Pythium aristosporum | reverse complement strand
GTACTTGCTGCAGGGCCAGGACAAGGTCATTGGCTCGTGGATCCCGACGGGATACACGACCAAGGACGGCGTGACCTACACTGTGGGCACGACCACGTTCACCAACTGCTCGAGCTACGCCCTGCAGAAGTAGAAGAGCTGCGTCTCAATAGGATGTCCTGCTCATCCCTGCATACAAAACTCGTGTGAATATGAATGGCTTCGTCTCTGTTGGCAACGCTCAGCCCACCAAAACGTCATCCCATCTGCAGGATCTGCTCCTTGGTACCTTTCTGGACAGGAGATGAGAAAAACGTCCATTGACCCAGTCAAAGGTCCATCTGGAGGCAGCTACACCCTGCATCTTGCTCCTTGTGAACAATGATTACCTTGATCAATTGATGTTTACTGGAGGCACAGCTAGCAATTAATGCCGTTTATCCCTTCATGTAAAAAGCGTAGACCTTTCAGTTCCGATACTTCAGTAGGTTACGAGTTGCGAGGGAGAACTGAAGCAGATCATCAGATGTGGTGCGCCATCCAGCTTCACTCTCTTCATCTCTTCTCTACGCGGCTCCACTTCTACATCATTCAGGGACGAATCAGCCCTTCGATAATATAGATAGTACGGCGATGCTTATGCGCGTAAGCAGACGCTGCTCACGAGCGTCAATCCCGTCACGACTAAAGTCCAGCCGAGGTGCAGCACGTATACGCAGCCCCTTCTCCATTATCCATGAGGCTGTTGACTGCCCATGTTGATACTTCTTGCACGTAGAAGCTTGAAAAGAAAACCTGTGGCGCAAATCAATACGACGCCGTGGGACTCAAAACCGGACAAAATAGAATGAGCCCGTCCTTCACTCTCCAACATTCCTTGCGTCTAGCACAACCAATACAATGGTCTCTATCTCCACACTCGCCGTGGGTCTCGCGGCGCTCTTTCAATGTACAGTGCTTGGTGTCGACGCGGCCTCGATGCCCGCCAGCCTCTGGCCAAAGAGTACAGGCACAATCACGAGCACGCAGGCCATTACGGTCCCCGCGGGCATGACGTATGACGGCAAGATGTACACCTTCGAGCGGTCAGACGTTGCTTGCAAGGGCCAGGTCCGCAGCGGCGTCGCGACGGCCATGTTCATTCTCGAGGCAGGCGCGACACTCAAGAACGTCATCATTGGCAAGAACCAAATGGAGGGCGTCCAGTGCGAGCACCACGACTGCACGATCGAGAACGTCTGGTGGACGGACGTGTGCGAAAACGCGCTGACCGTCAAGGGCGGCACCCACTCGAGCATCACGCGGGTCGTCGGCGGCGGTGCGCAGTACGCCGATGACAAGATCGTCCAGCACAATGGCGCCGGCACGGTCTCAATCGAGGGCTTTTACGCCATGGATTTTGGCAGGCTCTATCGATCATGTGAGAACTGCGGTGCGATCCAACGCAATGTGATCGTCTCGAACCTCTTCGCTGTGAATCCGTCCGGGAGCATCGTCACGGTCAACTCCAACTACGCTGACACAGCGACGCTGCGTAACATTCGCGTGCAGTCGTCCAAGAAAGACGTCGAGATTTGTGTGAAGACGATCAGCGTGGGGAGCGGCGAGCCAGCCAAGTCGGGCAGTGGACCTGACGGCACTGTGTGCAAGTACACGGCGGTAGACGTTGTGGTCACTTCTCCGGCAACCCAATCTACAGCCTCGCTGCCAGCACCTGCGACCCCAGCTACAGCTTCGCTGCCTGCGCCTGCTACTCCACTGTCAACGCCAAATGCGGCGCCGCCTGCGCTCTCGCTGAGTCCAGTGATGACCTCTCGTTCTCCTCTTCCCGCCCAACCACCGGTACCGGCACAGCAATCTCGATCAGCCCCGGATGTCGATGGTGAGCTTCCTGGCCGCGTCCGGTCACTGCCATCGTCCGAACAGCTCCCATCGGGAGGAGCTGCGGCAACACCACTCGATGCCCAGTCCCTCAGTTTCAACTCACCTACGCCCGAGCCAGCACAAAACTCGTTTAGCTTTCGACGCCTTCGCAGTTGAATAGAAAGTATCGTTGGGCCAATAATGTAGCCATGTTCGAAGGACAAGAAGTCATTATACCGCGGTCAGGTATCTATGTCACTAAGGATCTGGGGTTCCTCAAAAATGGCGGCCAGCGATCTTGGACGCCGCGTGTACGTGACGCTGATCACGTCGGACGCGTATAGCATGGGCGTCGAGGCGCTCGCGTATTCGCTCTTCAAGACCCACGCGCAGTACCCACTCGTGGTGCTCCACACGCCGCAGGTATCGCGCGCCTGTACTGACAAACTCGCGCGCTTCTCCACGAGCCTCGCGTCGCGACTGCGTATCACACTGCGCTGTGTGCCCGACATTGGGATTCCCGAACTCACTGGTGCGGAGAACGTTCACGTGCCCGGATGGGTCAACTCGGGGTACTCGAAGCTCCGCATTTTCGCAATGGAAGAGTTCGAAAAGATCGTGTACATTGACGCGGACGCGATCGTGCTCGACAATGTCGACGAGGTGTGTGACTGGAGTGCCAACTCTCTAATATCTCATTACGCTTACTGATGCAGAATGTGCAGTTGTTTGATCGGGAGACAGCGTTCGCGGCCGCGCCGGACGTGTTCCCACCGGACCGCTTTAACGCCGGCGTGCTGGTCGTGGCGCCGAGTCAAGAGCTCTTCGAGAGGCTAATCACCCAGGCGTCCGTCCTCAAGTCCTACGATGGCGGTGGGTTCCCAAGACAACATACGCAACAGAATACCATAATTGTCTACTCACTCTGTGCTGTGTGGGTAAAGGCGACACGGGCTTCCTGAATGCATTCTTTCCCGACTGGTTTCGTTCGGACGCGGCCTCGCGGCTTCCGTTTGGGTACAATGCACAGCGCACCATGTACTGGCTCGTGAACGCCAAGAACCCGGGCTACTGGAACGCCGTCTCTCCGCTCAAGATTCTCCACTATTCGTCCAACCCAAAGCCCTGGGAGGACCCCTCGCGCAAGGGCGAGCTCGAGATGCGCTGGTGGCAGCTCTACACCGAGTCGCGCTGCCTGGGGTTCCTATTCTAGCCACCTAGCCCAATGTAATTAGCTTAGTCTTTGATTCAATATGTGACGTGTGAGATCGGTAGATACCGGTATTTGAGTGATGGATGTGTGGGCGAGCAGCTCCAGAAAGTTCTCTAATAATGCTTCGGCTACTGCGCCTGCCCTGCGCGGCCCGTGGGGCGCTGCGCCGCGTCCGTTTCAGCACGTCCAAAGCGGGTCCATTGACGGCGAAATGCGACATTGACGCCCGGCAACTGAGTGCGTCGGGACAGCCGTACCGTGTCGTGGTCGGCGCCAAAGCCGCGGTCGACCACCTCGGCGCGATCGCGCGCTCGAGCGGTATCCACAAGATGCTGGTCGTGCGCGACCGCGACGCTGGTGCTGCGAGCCGCACGCAATATGCCGAGTTCTTGCTCATGCAGGCGGGCATTCCGTGCTTCCAGTACACGCTCCAGCGCGACTGCGCGACGCTCAAGGACGTCGACGACGGTGTCGCGACGGCGCTGCGCGTGGGCGCCGACGGGGTGCTCGCGTTTGGCGGCGGCAGCACAATGGATATGGCAAGGGCGATCGCGCTTGTGCTCACGAACGATGGCGAGGCCGAAGCCTACGTCCAGGTACGGTCATCAGATCGTAATCACGCTCTAGTCTCGATGGATCACTGACAATAATTGGTGACAATGATTGGTGCGATGTAGGGCAAAATGAACAGTGATCTCGAACCAGCAGCACCTCACATTCTCGTGCCCACATCCAGCGGATGCGGCGCCGAGATGTCGACGCAGGCACTAGTGCTCGATGAGGACGGAGAGCTCAAACAGTCGTTTGCAGCGACGCCTATTACGGCCGAGGCCGTCATCATCGACCCCATGCTCGCCCTCACGGTGCCGCTCCACCAGACTGTGCAAGGTGCACTCTCGGGGCTCGGTCAATGCATTGAGTCGTACCTGCTCGGCTGCGTCGACCACGAGGCCGAGCAGATCGCACTGCAGGGCATTGATCTCATCGCGACAGCGTTCGCGCAGCCTCTCGTGGAGGGCAAGGTCAACCTGAAGGACGTTGCCTTTCGCGAGCTGCTCGCCCTCGCGAGTCTCGCCAGCGGCATCTCGGCCAATTCGTCGGGGCGTGGCGTCGCCCACGCGATCGCCGTGTCCATGGGTGGCGTCTCGGACGTCCCCCATGCCCACGTGGCGTCGGCGTTCCTGCCCTTTGTGTTTGACCACTACGCCACGCTTGCCCAGGAGAACGAAGGCGATGATTTCTTCGACGAGCTCCGTGAGAAGCTCGAGCGCGTTGGCGATCGGCTCATCGCCGGTAGTGGATTTCAAGGCGCGTCGGTCGCCGCGTGGCTGCGGTACGTCGCCCAGCGATTTGCGCTGCCCGACGCGTCGACGCTGGAACTGGATGAGGCATTAATCAAGGGTATTGTGGACCGAGCCGCCCAATTTCAAGACGACGACTTGGTGACGCGTCCCCACGAGGCGATTCTGGAGAAGGACGACATCCGAGCGATTGTGGACAATGCTGTCCACGTGGTCGACCCGCCAGCACCAGAGGGAAACACGTAGGGGAACAATAGACGCCACCATCTTTTTGTCTGCTGCATGATGTGCCGTTGCACTACAGCCTATGCTCTTGATGTCAGAGCGTTGGGAGGTCTTTTTCATCTTGCCTTCAAAGACCGAGCCGGTCTTGACCGCGTTGACGCCGGCGTCGGTCACGGTGCCCGTACTGGTCGGTCACATGCCCTTGGACACAGGAGGGGCGGCATGGGCACAAGAAGTGGAGAAGGTAAGCGAAAGAGCAGCAACGAGGCGGACCATCGCGGGGAGGAAGAGCGTACAGACCTGGCAGAGTGGAGGTGGTGGTGGTTAACCATGAATGAGAGGGATCCTCCAATCATCTTGCTGGCCGTATCAATTCCATGGGTCGATGGAGGTCTACGAAGGCACTATACAATACTTCGCGTTCAAGCCGCGTAGAGTCAGTGGTAAGCCATTTTGAAGAAAGAGAGGATTGCAGTATGCTTTACATCTCGACAAGACAATCTCAGACCTTTATTATTTTATACAATGATGGTCTTCATGTTCATCAGATTTCACCAAATAAGGTATTTGATATATAAATGGACACTTTGATGTGCCTGTGGGAATCAATATATGGACAGGTTTCACCCATGTGGACACCCTCGTGCCCACAAATTCCTTCCTCACTGTCACTCATCGCTTCACAAACCATGGTGTCCATACGGATCCAGCGGATGCGTCGACACAGACGAGGAGTCCTCATTTGTATTCATCTCTGGACGCCACGTTCGTATCTTAACCACGTGGATGCGTAGCTACTGCATACTAACCTCAATCTGTCCTTTACTGTGAACCAGGAAGACCCCACAGGGAGCGACGTCAGTCGTTCATGGCCGACAGCATCTCAGTGCGCATCTCTTTCCAGTCAGTGAAACTCATCGCGTCTAAGCTCTGCGGACGCACACGTGTCATCGATAGTCTAGTTACTCAGGGAACGGTTTAGGATCCACCCGATACTGTACTGTAGCGCAGAGGGCTTTGATCAAACCATCCCTCACTGCATTTACTGAGGTTGAGGGTCAAATTCAAGGAAAAGAAAGATGACCACTCCAGTTTGCTGTGTAATCCTCCACACTTAACAAGCTCAAAAACAAAAACGGAAAACAAATCGTACAGACTGTCCCTGGGGAGGGAGCATGCTGCAGAGCGGGATGCAACCACACAATACGATCGAGAAGCGAAACATGCATTACTCTTAGATACTTACACTCACGTATGTTGACTTACTCCGCACGAGTAAGACCACTCCGCAGTAGACAGTCAGAGCCGTCTCATTAGACCGATGTGCTGTTGAAGTCAGCCGACGCCTCCAGGCGGCGTGCTCTACGGCGCCGTGAAATGGACGGTGCTGGTCGAGTACTGACACAGTGGGTTCTTGGGCCCTGAGCCCAGCTCGACCGGCTCGCCGCTACTCACAGCCTGCGACCACGCGCACACCTTGACCTTGTCGCCCTTGGCCGACTTGACGTAGACATTGTTAAACTTGGCCGTGTCCTGGTTGTTCTGGTTCACCGTGACCACACTCACTTTCGGATTGAGAGCGTACACGTTCGTGAGCACCACGTTCCGTTGCTTGCCCAAGCCGCACGTGCCACACGACCGGTAGAGCTTGCCAAAGTCATGCGCATAGAAACCTTCGATCTGGACAGTTCCCAGCCCATTGTGCTGGATGACTTTGTCCTCGGCATTGCGCGCACCGCCGCCCAGTACCTTCGTGACGCTCGATGCCGACCCGCCCTTGATGGTCAACGCGTCTTCGCAGACGTCGTTCCACCAGACGTTCTCGATGGTGCAACCGTGCTTGTCGCAGTGGACGCCCTCACGTTGGTTCGCGCCAATGATGACGTTCTTGAGCGTCGCGCCGGCCTCCACAATGAACATGGCGTCAGCCGCACCGCCTTCGCTCTGGCCTGTGCACTTGATATCGGAGCGTTGGTAGGTCTTCATCTTGCCATCAAATACCGTGCCGGCCCTGACTACAATGGCGCTGGAGTTGGTCACGGAGCCCGTACTAGTGGGCCAAACGCCTTTGGGCACAGGAAGGGCGGCTTCGACATGAAGGGTGGAGGAGGAGGAGGCAAGGGCGACCACGGCGAGTGAGAGAGCAGCAACGAGGCGGGCCATGTTGGTGGAAGAGCGGAGAAGGTCGAGGCGGTCGGCAAGAGGTGAAATCCGGAATGAGAATCGAATTGAATAGAGTGGACGCGAGTGTTCCTCGCTCACGAGTGTCGTCCTGCACTACTGCAACATTGTCCTCCTTGATGTCCAATCGGACGACGTGGTGTGGAGAGAGACCCTCTAGATTTGATATATTGATACAACCGAAGTTCATAGAATTGTGAAGAAAGAGAGGATTTCATAGTGTTTTCATCTCGTTGTATCCTGTGAAAATGAGTACGTGCTCCAGCAAATCCAGGCGGACGGCGACTTGACGTCCACACGTGAGCCCTTACACTCATTGCTGCCGCGGCCACTTGAAGTTACTGCCGACGATCCGTAATGATGAGAAGTTCTAGAACCGGGGATCCTCGCCCAGGAGAAACAGGCTGTTCCTCATGATCAGGAATCTTCGTCCACGATCTTCAAGTCGCAGCTCCTCTTGGATTTGGAGCCACTCGAGAAACGGCAGATCGCATGTGTGTGTTGCCCAGACCTCGAGCAGGAGGACAGCGATTGTTGAGGCCGATTGATTACGCATGTTGCACCAAAGCTGGTAATCCAGACAGCACTTGGCGTGATCCACTATACAACAGGAACGACTGCGCTGCCGATCACATACTGTACTGCGTTGGTCGCTCGATCGTGGCATTGGTGGTAGTGTTCTTCGGTCGTTGACACCTGAAACGCATCACTACGAAGCGCGGTACAGTATTCGCCTGGCAGCTGTGGATGGGGAGCTATCGCAGGCTAGCAGTCTACTTCAAGCCAACTCTCCATGTTCGATGGTTGCCCAGTAACTATACGTAGATGCCAACATTGCACTGCAGTACTGTACTCGCCGTCCCAGCCGCACTTTTCCACGAGGAACGGCAGCAGGCTGATCAGGCTCTAGACTGGGTGACGCTCAACGGCGCTATCGTTGACCTATCGCAGTGGAAGAGTCTTCGCAGTCAGCAATGCAGAAAGTTCAAGAAGACAGTCGATGATGGACCATCCCCCATCACCCAATGCGGCACCAGATTCGTTGAGTCAACGCTTCCTGTGACCCAAGTGTCCATTCAGGCTTGACCACTTCAACATCCCAATCACGGTTCAAGATCTTGAAGGGGAAACTCTCATCCTTCCCCAGCATAAAGATCAGATCCTATTCATTCAGATGAGCCCAACGGAGACAGAGAGAGATGGAGAGAAAGCGAGCGATCCACCGATCTTCCGAACTGGAGCTCAACCTCAACCTACTGAGCCAAATCCCCAATCCATTTCCACTCCTTGCCGCTTCCCGTGCGTGGTCTGGTAATCAGTACTGTACTATTCACATGGCATTAAGGATGGTCACCACTGCTGTGAATATGACCGTCGTGAGCACCCGCACGCCGATCCGGGACGCGGCACTGCAGCCACAGCGCGCGGCCGCCACTCGGAGCACGTCCATGTGGTCATTGAAGACGCCACGGAGCGTGTGGGCCGCGTCAAACGCCGCGTCCTGCGGTGCGTGCACACCGTCGCACTGGTGGTACAGCGCGTCGATGAGCGGCTGGCACTTGGGCGGACACGTCGCCGACGTCGGACTGCAAAAGAGACACGAGCCGTACGTCGAGCCGTTGCCCTCGGCCGTGAGCTGGTCCACGGCAAACGCACACGGGGCCCACGACTTGCCCGCCGGCGTCGGATTGGGAAAGTCGCTCGTCGCGTCCACGCGCGAGAGAACCACTAGTAGGACGACTAGGAACCTGAGTCGGGACTCGCTCTTCATGGCGTGGAGCGGATGGAGGCAAGAGTGTTGGGGTGTCAAGAAGAATGGGAGATTTGCTTTAGCTTCACAGCTTAGATGAGCAGACCGGGAAGCCTTTCATCCTTTCAAGACGACGATAAGAATAGATTTTGGGCTACATGCCGGAAGCTAAAACGAATCTTTATGGATCGTCCGCCCTAATCGAGAAAATCCTGTTTCTACGGGCGACACACTCGGCCAGACGTGTCTTTCTGGATCTCTCTACTAAATGCACTTGCACGAGACTGTCGACTGGAGACCCACCGAGCTTCCTGTCCTGGATGGGTTCTTCTCCTTCCTCCTTCTCCACTGGGTCGCCGCTTAGTAGGATCGGCCCCATAGGATCCAGCATGTCGCCGGCTTGCCGCTCACAAAGCACTTGAGGCCATCAGCGATCTTCTCTTCATTGTGCTCGAAAGGAATGCAGAGCGTCTTGGCTGCGGCACTCGTGGCCGTGTTCTCGGCCTCTTCTTCGAGCCCCATGAGCGACAGCGACTCTTCGCGCGACTTGGTCTTGACCGTCTCTTCCCACTCCGTCTCATTACAGAAGGGCGTGAGCACCATGCAGCCGTCCTGGAGCGCCGGCACAAAGTCCTTCCACTCGGTCACCTTCTTGATGCGGCTGTCGCGCTCGGCACGCGCACGCGTCAGCATGTCCTGCTGGATCTGCTCGAGCAGCTGCGGGATCTTGGTCTTGAGCTCGGCAATGGGCATGTCGACCTTCTCGCCCGTGTCACGACGCACGACACGGACCTGCTCCTTGAGCAGATCTTTGGGGCCCAGCTCAAAGCGGAGCGGCACGCCCTTGAGTTCCCAGTGGTTGAACTTCCATCCGGGCGTGTACACGCGGCGCTTGTCGGCCTCGATGCGAATGCCAGCGTCCGAGAGCAGCGCCGTGATCTCGTCGGCCTTGGCGTAGATCGCGTCGAGCTCGTCCTTGTCCTTGAACGGAATGGGCACAACCACGACCTGCGTGGGCGCCACGCGCGGCGGGAGCACGAGTCCCTTGTCATCGCCGTGGACCATGATCATGACACCGAGGGACCGCGTCGTAAAGCCCCACGAGTTCTGGTACGGAATGAGCTTCTTCCCGTCCTCGTACTCGGCCGCGATGCCAAACATGCGTCCAAAGTTCTGGCCCAAGTGGTGCGACGTCGCGGCCTGGATGCCACGGCCCGTGGCCGGAATGAAGCCTTCAATCGTCGTCGTGTAGTCGGCGCCGGCAAACTTTTCCTTCTCCGACTTGACGCCCTTGACCATGGGCACGGCCAGGAGCTCTTCGTAGGCGCGCGCGTAGAAGTCGAGAATCTGGCGCACTTCCGTGTCGGCTTCTTCCTTGGTCGCGTGGGCCGTGTGGCCTTCCTGCCACAGGAACTCGCGCGTGCGAATAAAGGGCGTCGGGTTCTTGAACTCCCACCGCACGACATTGTTCCACTGGTTGAGCTTGAGCGGCAAGTCGCGGTGCGAGCGGATCCAGTTCTTGAACGCCGGGTACATGATGGTCTCACTCGTGGGGCGCACGGCAATGGGCTCCTTCAAGTCCGAGTCGCCCGACTTGGTGACCCACGCGACTTCCGGCGCAAAGCCTTCCAAGTGGTCCTTCTCTTTCTGGAGCTTCTCGGCCGAGACGAAGATGGGAAAGTAGCAGTTCTTGACGCCAATGGACTTGAACTTGGCGTCCAGGAACTGCTGCACGCGCTCCCAGATCTCGTACGAGTACGGGCGCAGGATGTAGCAGCCGGAAATGTCGTAGTAGTCGATCATGCCCGACTTGGTGATCGCGTCCGTGTACCAGTCGGCAAAGTTGGCCGACTTGGTGGCCGACATGCCTTCGTTCGACTTGTTCTCCGTCTTCTTGGCGGGCGCCGAAGTGGCCGCCTTCTTGGGCGCCTTCTCCGCGGCGGGCTTCTTGTCGGCCGCGGCGTCCGCCGTGAAGTCGATCACGACCGGCTCATGGTTGTAGTGCTTGACAAACTGCAGCAGCGCCGCGGGCGCCAGCGACAGCGTCTGGTCGTTGCGCAGCGGGTGGCAGTGCACCACGGGCGCGTCCAGCAGCGCCTTGTCCAGCACGAAGCGCACTTGGGTCGTCGTGTCATGGAGCACGCAGAGCGGCGAGACCGAGCCCTTGGTCACGCGCAGCGTCTCGGTGAGCACGTCCTCGCCGGCAAAGCGCAGGTTGTACTTGCTCTTGCCAATGCCCGCGGCCGAGAGCTTCTTGCCCAAGAGCGTCGTGTCCACGACCGTCGAGGTCGCGGCCGTGACGAGGAAGAGCCCCTCTTTCTTGTCCTTGAACACGAGGTTCTTGGTGAGCAGGCCGTCCAAGTGCCCGAGCTCGGCCACGAGGTCGTCCACCGTCGGGAGCTCCTTGTGCTCGTGCTTGGTGAACTCGATCGAGAGCGCCGCGAGCGCCTCGAGCACGGGCACGTCCGCCATGATGTTGGGAAAAAGTTGGGGAAAACGAGGGGGGAAAGTTGGCGTGGGGAGGAAAGGGGATTTCCACGTGTGGCGTTTTGTTGGCGTTGGACGGAGGTCGGCCTTGAGGGAGGCAGGGGATGGATCCAACAAGAGAAGTGGGAGTAAAGGTGAGGGGTTTGTTGGCCAAAAGATCGACGGGTTCGGGTTTGGAGGAACGATTGAAACCCGTGTAAGCAATGGTTGACAGCATGTAGCGGACGGGTTCTTGTTGAAGACCCGTTTGACAGTGAAGATGGGTTGAGCTTGACCCGTTTTTCGGAAATGGGTGGGTCATTTTCCTCGACTCTTCTTGCGGTGGAGCTCATTTTCCGGGGGAATCTGTAAAGGCACCAAGGTGGGTACACTCATGCTTCTCCGTGCGAGGGGGCACAGGCGACCATCACACGCCTCTCTGCCTGTCCCAGGATAGCCGTCAATACCGATGGGACGCCACACACAAGTTCTCATGGCACTGGCGCTGGTGCTGTTGGCCGGCGCCGTGTCCGCAGCGATTTCTGAGGAGGAGGCGGTGGCCGCTGGCTGTTCACGAGCGTTCACGCGGGAACTGCGGTATGTATGCGCCTCGGACGGCACGATCCACCACAACCCGAGCATCTTCGAGTACCACCAGTGCGTCGGGCGTCTCGAAGGGCGGGAGCTCACGCAAATGCCCATGGCCCATTGCGATCCGGCCTTCGACGACACTCAAGATCTCTAATCGTTCACGCAAAGAGAGGATTCTCATTGAAGATTTTGAAGTCTGTGAGAAACGAAAGTGCATGTTGTTGTGTAGCAGTGGGCGCGATAGAAAGCGAGAGAGTAAAAGAGAAAAAGGCAGAGGAAAGGAAAGGTCGGGACGCTGCCGCTTATTTCTTCTTCTTGGTCACGCGCTTGATCTTGACGAGCTGCGATGGCGCTACGTCGTTCGCAAAGAGCTTGGACACTTCGAGGCCCGACGTGAACGCGTTGTTGAACATGACGCGCTGCTGGAACGCGGCCACGAATGGCAGGAACATCGACACGAACATGATCGGACCAAACACGAACCAGCCCACGGCGCGATCGAACCCGCGCGCGAGCGTGCGCACGACGACGTGGTTGTGCTTGAGACGCAAGATGGCCGCCCACATGAACCAGTAGACGGCGACCGAGAGGAGCATGATCAGCTCAAAGACGTTCGCGATCGAGACTGTCGTGAGGCTGAGCAAGACCAGAAAGATGCCGCAGCAGCTGAGCATAAACTTGGTCTTGCGCAGCTTGCGCTGCTTCATCGTCATCTTCTTGGCCACGCGGCTCGCAATGTAGCCACAGCCGAACAGCAAGATAAAGAGGACGATGATGGCACCCGACAGCGCATACGTCGTCGTGGCATCAGTCGTGCGGTTGATCACTTTTTCTCGGCGCTCAAAGTAAATCTTGTACGCGAGCTGGAGATAGAGCCCGATGGAAATGAGCAGGAAACGCGTCTTGCGAATCAGCGTCACGAAGCGCGAACTCCAGCTCGAGTGCTCGAGGTACGCGATTTCGCCTTCCCACCAGCCGGACCAACTCTCCGCCGAGTCATTGGATGTGCGCAGCCAGTTTTGCCAGTCATTGTAGTCAACAATGATCTTGTCCCAGTCGAGCCCACTCGGGTTGAACATGAACGGCGCCCACAGCCAGGTCGCAGCGATGATCCACAGCGAAAACGACATGACGCCGTAGTTCTGGTTAGTCGGCAGCACACACGTCTGGTAGTGATTGGCGTAGCATCGCTTGATCCACTCGAGATCGCTTGGCTCGCCACTGTTGTAGAAGTCCGCGTCCATCTTCCACGAGCAGTTGCACCACGAAAACGTGCCGTACCAGAGGAAAAGCATGAGCAAGAACACCAACTCGGTGCCTCGGTAGAAGTGGCTGAACGCGTAGAAGCGGAAAAGCTCGGCGAACTTTTCGTGCTTGATCGTGAAGCCACGGCCAGTTGCGCGGTACTTAGCACCACCATGGATCAACGTGCGATCAAAGTAGTTCATACGCGTGCCCATTTGGAACGTGAAGAACAACGGGCCAAGCGTGAGCACGTTCCAGAGGAGATACGTCAAGCCATGACGGAAGCCCTGCTCCACACCTACCACCGCAACGACCGGCACGACCAGCAAGAAACCGAACTGGAACGCCCACGACGTGTTCAATGCGCCACCAATGCCGAGACCACCACGCTGCAAGAAGTAGCTGTCCAAGCCGCTCAGTGCCATGTAAACCTTGCCGTAGATGAAGAAGTAGATACCCATGACCGTCATTGTTTGCGTGAAGTACCAGCCCAGGTTACCGTAGAACCAACTGTGCAGACGGAAGAAGTCGAGGCGCGTCGCCATGCGGTTGGCGTCACGAGAGATCACACACTCGCCAGCGCCCGACGACAGCTTGGCTTCGAACAGCGCCAATTGCTGCATGCCGACATCACGTCCCTTGCCCACTTGCACGAATTCTTCGTGGGAGACGAGACCACCACGCAGCGTCGTGTTGAAACCCGCAAAAATATCTTCCGAGAGGTTCACGCCCTTGGACGCCTTGGCCGTACCACCCGTCGTCATGGCGAACATCTTGTCGAAAATATCGGGGTGACCGTAGTGCTGGCGAACATGGAACAAGGCCAGCATACGCTGGCCAAGCGAGACGAACGAAAGTTCCTGGATAGACATGAAACTCGCCAAGCTCGACACACCGCCCGTGAACACGTGCTCGCGGAATCCAATGATCGTCAACGGGTGCTTGTCGTCGTGGCGGTCCATGGTCGAGAGCAAGTTTGGCATCTTCAGGCACTCCTCAAAGTACCCGTCCTGGTTCATGTCGATACACTGCAGCAACTCACCACGCGAGAAGATGATCGCGTGGTTCTGGTTTTCGGGCTTACCCTCTCCGACCATCGGATCTCCCGGTAGCTCGACGCGGTACACTTCGACAATCTTGTCCTCCATTGCGCGAATGAGCACCGAGTAGAACTTGGGCGGGCCTTCCTTCATCTTCTTCGGGCCGTCGACATAGGCGACACGCAGACCGGGGTGTTTCTTCAACAGGAATTCAATATCTTGCGCCTGCTGGCTCTGTTCATCCTTCTGCTTGCCGTAAATCTGGCACGTGCAAACATAGTTGAACTTGAGCGCGACCATTTCGCTGAGACGGACACACTTGTTGCACTGGCAACCGTTTTGGTGCATCGGCTCGTTCTCGCCAATCTCAAGCCAGTGCAAAAAGCGGATGGCTTCTTCGTTGTACATCATACCACGGACCGTGCGTGCCAGCGTCTGACTGCGATAGCTTGCCCACAGTTGGACCTCTTCGGGGTGCTTCTTGAGAGCTTCATCCAAGTCTTTGGCCTGGAGACGCTC
Source organism: Pythium aristosporum (assembly GCA_023337755.1). Classification (NCBI taxonomy): domain Eukaryota; phylum Oomycota; class Peronosporomycetes; order Pythiales; family Pythiaceae; genus Pythium; species Pythium aristosporum. The sequence goes on along the minus strand of JAADXL010000043.1, from coordinate 62,459 downwards.
CAGCATGTTAGCCCACTCATACGGGTAGATCGTCTGCAAGTAGAAGACGAGCTTGATGTAGTCGTCGTTCTGCGTCGTCAGATCCTTGATGGAGTACATAACAATTTCGTTGTAGTACGGCGTCGCAATACTGAGAGAACGAATCTTTCGAATCGGCTTGGCCTCGGGCATGTCCATGAACAGCGAGTTGGCAAAGAACCGCAGACGACGACGACCTTCATCCGAACGAGGCTCGGCGTCGAAGTTGTCCACCGTCAGCAACTGGTAAGCACGGGACACAATGTCAAGAGCCGCTTCGTCGTTGACAACCTTCTGAAGCTGCGTGCTGGCGTAATGCTGCGTATCCGCTGGGAAGAAGAACGAGTTCGGCCTGAGAGGCGTCTCGTTGAGCAGTTTGACGAGGTTTTCCTGTTTCGACAGCACCTTCTTGAGGCAGTTTACTACAGCCTCAACCGAGTCGATCACCTTGTACAGCGAACGCTGGAATTTGATGCTGTTCTCTTCGGACTTCTTTGGCACCTCCAGAATCGCCTTCATCATCTGCGCCAAAGCCACGCGGCACTGGTTCAGATTGCTCAAGTTGAGACCCTGCATGACCTGCTTGTTGGCCACCACTTCCTCGATGAAGTCGTAGCACTCGTCAAGCTCCCTATGCTCCTCCCCGAGTAGATGGCGAATGACCTGTGACGAGAACTTGTACGAGCCGACGATCGACTGGACCCGCAAATCATCCTTGAGCAGACGCGTGCGCATAGTCGTTTCGACCTTCTCCATCGCCTTCTCCTTCTTCTTCTTCTCCGAGTTCAGCTTCTCATACACTGCATAGCACTCGAGGGCAATGTCGATAGATTCGTCCAGCTTACCAGCAGTCAAGAATGCTGGTGGATACAACTTGCGTCCGACCGTATCACCCGAGTCGATCAGGTAGCTGAGCACTTCCAACTCGCGATCGCTAATGATATCAGCCTCACGAAGACTCGTCAAACTGCGATTCCACGCCATCGCGAACGGAATCGTGCGCTCGAACTCGGCCCCCGAGACGCCCGTGATCGCACCAATGTGGGAAGAGCGGCTGGAACGCGTCGACGACGCATCGTCGTCGACTGTGGTCGCATCGTCTTCGTCATCACGCTGCTCAAGCAGGTCAGTATACTTCTGCGCTTTCACCGTGATGGGCAAGTTGCCTTGTGACATCGAGATGCGCTCAAACTTGCGGTCCAGCATGGGCTCGTCCTCCTTTTCTGTCGCATCCTTCTTCTTCTTGGATTTCTTCTTCTCCTTCGTGGCTTCTTCGAAAATGTTCGGGACGATCTTCTTGTTGAACACGCGAGGAATTGACTTGAAGGAAACGCGCAAGATGCGGAACGAGCGGAGCTCACCAATGCGAAGATTAAAGCCCACAATCGAACCGACGACGACCGACAACACCGAGTAGAAGATCTGGGCGTCGTACATGAAGACGAAGAACGCTGGAACCCAGAGAAACAGGATGTAGATGATGTTGTGGAACGACTGCTGCACCATGAAGTGGGAATACTGGAGGTAGTCATTTGGATCCGTGTTCCAAATGAAGAGCGACGTCTCGACCAGATTCTTCACCATAAACTGGTAGTCGAACGTCAACTTGATCGTAAACAACACGAGCCAGAAGCACAGGTAGCGACAGTACGTGCTCATTGGCACGTGCAGGGAGCGACCCACAAAGCCTCCGCCGACGGCCGCGAACATACGAATCTGGACCTCGCAGAGACACGCGAGCACGAGGAACGCAAGGCCACCACCAAAGGCAAGCACACCCTTGTCCTTTCGCTTCATGTCGATGACCCCCATCAAGAGATCGACCACACGTGTCGGTTTCGCCATTAGACTGTTCAGGTCAATGCGGCACTTGTCACAGTTGAGATATCCGTCGTCGTTTTCGTTGATGATCGCGAGTGCCTTGGCCTTGTACGTTGGAATACACTTGGCCTGGTTAAACTTGATCTTTTTGGCCTCGAGTCCGTTTTGGTCAAGCTGGATTGCCTCGCCTGTTGGCTTGAAGCACCGGTCAATGAGATCAAGGTAGCACGAGCAACGCGCAGAGGTTTTTTCCAAACAGTTCGTGAAGGGGATTTCGCGGAGCAACGTCTTGAAGTCCACAGGGAGGGTGCTGAACGTAGTGCCAGGATTGTACGTGCCGACGCCCAAGCATGTCGCCAGCTTGTTCTCCATACAGACGCCTGAGCTGTCATCCGTATCCTTCGAGTCTGGGTTCACCTCGCCCTTGACGTCGAGCGGCTGCGAGTACTTTTTGCCGAGCACGGTGAAGACCTCGGTCGCCGTTTCCGACTGGATATCGATGCCGTACATAATGGGTGAGTCGGGGCAAAAAAGCACAATGTTGAGGGCGAGCCCGCACACAGTCATGAACAGCGCGCAGTTGAAGAAGAAGATGCGGCGGAACGAAAAGATGGCACGCATCCACGTGCGCTGCTCGTTGAACGTCTTCTTGATGACCTTGGGGCGTCCTTTGGCGTCGAGTTCGGCGAACGCCTCGCCAATGGTCGTGTGGTTGTACGTGAGGCATTTTTTCGTCCAGAAAAACTCGTTAAAGTCGTCGTAATTGCGGATCTCCGAGTGCGCCGCGCGCGCGCCGAGCGACGTCTTCTTGTCATTGTCGCGCTTGAACTCGGCGTACATGGGGCGAATGGTCTTGTCCAAGAACTCGCCGGCCTCGGCTTCGCTGCGGGACGTTGCCTGCGGAAGCATGTTGTGCAGCAAGAAGCACAGACACTCGGGCATTTGGCGGAAGTTGCCGGCTTCGCCCCAGATCAAAAAGAAGAGCGCAATGTCCACGAGCTTTTCGCTCGAGAACTTTGGCTGCTGCGAGACGTGCTTGCACCACTTGGTGTAGTTGGTAAAGAGTCGCGCGTGGAAGCTCTCGATGGCGCGCGTCGCGTACTCGGTTTCTTGCTGCGCATCGCGCGGACGCAGGTAGTCGGCCAGCGCTTCGTCGGCGTTCTGCGTGTCCTTTTTCTTGTCTTTCTTCTTCTTGCCGTCGCTTGCCGCGTTCGGGTCGGCCTGCTCCTTGAAATTGGTCAGCAGCATGAGCACGTGCTCCTTTTGGTTGAGCATGTTTTGCTCCTGGAAGCCAAACGACTTTTGGAGCGACTCGAAAACGTCCCCGAGCGACGGCGAGTGCATCAGCATGTCCATGACGGCCGTGTAGAAGCCCGGGAGCTTTTCAAACTCGACAATGTTGAACTTGCTCTTGGACTTGCCGCCGCCCTGCGCTTCGGCGCGCTGCGACTTGATCATGTTGACGTACCGCAGCATCTTGTTGTTGAGCTTTTGGGCCGCCTCTTTCTCGTCGGCCGTGTCGTACTGCATCGCGAGCGCGCGGTCCATGATCTCGACGGCGCGCGTGAGACTGGCGTCGGCGCCGGCTTGGTCGGGCGGCGTCGCGCCCTGCAGCGCCATGCCGTGCTTGACGAGGTTCATGGCCTCGTCGCACATCTGCCGCTGCTTCTCGAGCGCGTCGCTCATGGGGCCCATGCTCTCGCTCAGCTCCATGGTTCACAGAGAGAAGACGGCGCCGTGGATTTCCCCCCGTGGGTTTCCCTTGGTGTTGGTTTCCTCCCCTTTCCTTTCCGGTCCTCGCTACGTAACCGAGAATGAGTCGAGGGGGGCGGCGTTGGGAGTTTGTTGTTTTGTTGGTTTTCCGCGTTTCCGTCGGTTGTTGGCTCCTTTCCAACGCTTCCCCACTGCCACCCCCTTGCACAAATCAGTTAGACCGTCGGCGTGGGATCCCAGTTTCGATTGGATATCTTTGCCAACACATCAGATCGAGGCTTCAAGAGCATTAATCAACTATAGAAGGGTCCTGAGTCAGTTTGTACTTCTCAAGGAACTCATTGCAATTCATTCTGTTTAGACAGGTATTATTTTATGTGACCTGATTTGGGGTTAGGTTGATGATCCTTTCTGTGCCGGACAGCGCGAAGGTAAGCCGTTTCATGGATACAAGCCCACAAAGCCCGACCCGTTTGGAGCCTTGCAGCACACAAAACTGCCATTTGACAGAACCCATATTGTAACAGCGGGTCGGACCCGTTGCAGTTGCCAGCGGGCAAAAAGAATGAGATCAGACTCACTTGTTGGCCACCTGCCGACGGAACGGACACTGCGCTTCACATGAAGAAACCGGGCTGACGCCAGCGTGGGGGGTCTCATGTGTTGCCAATGGGTTCTCGTAGGCTGACATATCCAACAAAAACATTATGCATCACCACATCGGTCGCCTAATTATCCAATATCATGCCGTCCCGAAAGTACCGTTGGCGTCACCAACTTCCAACAAAACCACAATTTGTTGGTGCTCATTCTGCTGCGGCACGAACGGCCGTACTGTCGTCCAAATGTAGGTTGGTGAGGGCATCCACTTCTGGCGGAAGCGACCATCACTCTGCAGGTTGAAGTCTAATATCGACATTTTCGACACTCGTTTTCGACACGTCCGCTGGTGGCCCATTCCCTCTACTAACGTATATCAGATTCCACAGGATGCGGATAAGACGACCAGCCACGTCGAGATCTTCTTCTCGTCGGACGTGACCCCTTGGAGATCTTCAAGCTCTCCTCCTCAAGAGGTCCCCCTCCTCAAGTCTCCATTCGCCGACTCGCGCCCGGACGTCCACGTCTCCTCCTCCTCCTCCTCCTCTCCTTCTCCTCCCCCACAATGCTGCCGACCGTCCGCTCGGCCGCCACGCGCGCCGCCCGCACCCACGCGCGGTGCCTCTCCACCAAGGCGCCGCACCTGAACGAAGCGGCGTTCACTGACTTTTCGCTCAAGCTCACGGACGAGCAGCGCGAGTTCCAGCAGCTCGCGCGCAAGTTTGCGCGTGAAGAGATGATCCCCAAGGAGCGGTACTACGACCAGACGGGCGAGTACCCGCAGGAGATTTTCGAAAAGGCCTGGAACCTCGGGCTCATTAACACGCACGTGCCGGAAAAGTGGGGCGGCCTCGGCCTCGGGGCGCTCGACAATGTCGTGATTGGCGAGGAGCTCGCGTACGGCTGCACGGGCATGGCCACGGCCATGGAGGCCAACTCGCTCGCGGCCGCGCCGCTGCTGGTCGCCGCCAACGACTTCCAGGGCAAGAAGTACCTGGGCCGCCTCACGGAAGAGCCCGTGCAGGCTGCGTACTGTGTGACGGAGCCCGGCGCCGGCTCGGACGTGGCGGGCGCCAAGACGACGGCCGTCAAGAAGGGCGACAAGTGGGTCATTAACGGCTCCAAGATGTGGATCACGAACGGCAGTGTCGCCAAGTGGTACTTTGTGCTGGCCAAGACGGACCCAACGCAGTCGGCCGGCCGGGCCTTCACGGGCTTCATCGTGGACGCCGACACGCCGGGCATCACGGTCGGCCGCAAGGAGATCAACATGGGCCAGCGCTGCTCGGACACGCGCGGCATCACGTTCGAAGACGTGGAGGTCCCGGCCGAAAATATGCTCGGGGCTGAAGGCTACGGCTTCAAGATTGCCATGCAGGCCTTTGACATTACGCGTGCGCCCGTGGCGATCAGCGCCGTCGGCCTGGCGCGCCGTGCCTTTGAAGAGGCCCGAAAGTACGCCACCGAGCGCAAGACCATGGGTGTGCCCATTGCGCAGCACCAGGCGATCCAGTTTATCCTGGCTGACATGGCCACGGGCATTGAGGCCGGCCGGCTGCTCGCGTACAAGGCGGCGTACGAGATTGACTGTGGCCGCAAGAACACGATCTTTGCGTCCATGGCCAAGCGCTTTGCCGGCGACCACGCCAACCAGTGCGCGACCGACGCGATCCAGGTCTTTGGCGGCGCGGGCTTCAACACGGAGTACCCGGTCGAGAAGCTCTTCCGTGACGCCAAGATTTACCAGATTTACGAAGGCACGTCGCAGATCCAGCGCATGGTCATCGCCAAGGAGCTCTTCACGCGCTCGGTCGAGCCGTAGACAGAACGTAGTAGTAATGCACGCGTGCACAGCGAGACGTGGCGAATCCTAAATGAAAAAATCTTCTAAAAACGTGTTTACGCGCACAAAATCGAGATTTTCAATCTCGTTGATCACGAGAGACTGGGGAGGTTGCGCTGCACAGCGATGAGCCGGCGGTCCTCACCACCGATTGCGTTCCAGAGCTTGCGTGGCGTCTTTGCCTTTGGCGGCACGGGCGCTTGGTGCTTGCAGTACTGCAGCGGCGCCGCAGCGTCCGACTGACCAATGCCCAATGCCTCGTGGTCAGAGGGGTCCTCGTCACATTGACGGGAGCTTGACGGAGACCGTGGTGGCCGCTGGCAGGCGAGGGCCTTGAGCTCGGCGATGATTGCTGAAGAGGCCGACGGCGGCTTGAGCCGGCGATTCCGCTGGGCGAATGGGTTCGGTTTTTGTGCATGACCTGCAGACGATGGCCTATTATTGCACATAAAAAGGCATTGAGTCTCAACTCAGCTGATGCACCTCTCGGATTCTCTTCATGCGTATGAGCTTTCGTACATGATGACTTCACGCCAGTCGGGGTCGTTTGCGGGGAAGAGGGAGCGAGACGACTGTGGTCGTGCTGCTGTCGCCGGGGGCGTCGCTCGCGGGTTGTTGTTGGTATTGTGAGGCCGAAGCACGGGCGGATGGAGCGTCGTGAGCGGCGTCGGCTCGCCCTCGCGTTTGCCACCACCATTGCCCATGAGCATAGCGAGAGCGCTGCTTCCACTCCGGCTCTTCCACGTTGACGGCCGGGAGACGCAAGCCGATGCCTTTCGCGGTGATGGCGGCGAACGATCGTCCATCTCGACGCGGTCCATGGGGAGAGTCTCACCTTCATCTTTTGGTTCCTCCTCATCAAGCAGAGGCAACACCGTGTCCTGGAATCGCACGGTGGCTTTCTTCTGCAGCAGAAGCTTTGCTCTCTGTGGTGTGGCCTTCGGGGGTGACGCCGGACGCATCTCGCTCTCGTCCTTTTCTTGTGGGGATCCACTGCTGCTAGTGCTGGTCTCGGTGGATGGCTCCTCACTACCACCCAGCCAAAACGGTAGCTTCTTTGGCCGTGCGCTTGAAGACGAAAATGCTCCGCTTGTTGGTTCATTCAGCGCGTGCACGGGCAGCTTGTCCGGGAGCAAGTCGTCTTTCGAGAGCATGAATATCCCTGTCGCGACCCCGGCCAGGACGTCGCCGTCGTCATTCATGAAGCACAGACACGTGAGCGCCATGGCGATCTGGATTTGCCGCAGTAGGTTCTTCTGCTGGTCCCAGATCTTGATGACGGCGTCCACGCTGGCCGTGAGCACAAGTAGCTTGGCATTTAAGAAGTCGGCACCGCTGACCATGGCGTCGTGGTTCTCGTCACTGTCTCCTGGTGACACGAGGGTCTCGACCGACGCCAGCGAGTCACTCACGTTCATAAACACGACAGCGCCGTCGTCGTACCCCGTGAGCAAGATCTCGCTCGTCGGTGCCAGCACAAAGCAGCTTGGCTGGTCGTTGAGCTCGACCATTTGCCGCAGCGTAAAGACAGGTTGAAACTGCCAGACATGCACACGTCGGCTCGCGTCCAGGCTCACGCACAGCGGAGACGACGCGCTCGCGGCGATCGCGACGACTCTGGCGTCATGGGCGTCCAGCGAGATAGCCTCCTGGAACGAGTTGGTCAGTCCCGAGTGCCAGAAGACCAAGTGGCCGTACTCGGAGCCACACACGATCCACTCGCGGTCCGACTGGATCAACGGCATGGGCGAGGCACTGCCTTGGCCTTTGGTCGGGGACGGCGAGCGTGGTGATGAGGACGAGGCATTCGTGAGGTCGTCGAGCTTCTTGAGGTCGCGTCTGGACTGCTGCCGGCGGTTCACAAACGTGCGGCTAAACCACTTGAGCTGAGCGTGCGTGTCGCCGCCTCCACCAGTGACTACGGACCCTGGCGACCGGAAGATTGGCGGGTAGTAACAGCAGCACACGCTGCGGATCGCCCCCCGAACTGCTGGGTTTGTAGCAGCATTCGTGGAAGACAGCGAGGAAGATGCCTTGTCTCCGCCCGCCACGGCAGCGAGTAACGCGGCGGACTTCGTGAGACGAGGGACCGCACCAGAGCTGCTAGAGCCACTGGTGGTAGCGCCGGGATGGGTGCCGATGATGGACGGCGGTACGGCGTTCATGTCGACCACGCGCTGGCGCCGCGGCCGCTCATCGTTCGCATCAGCCGATTGCTTGCGGATATCGACGATCACGATCTGTTGGCTCTCGAGCAGGATAAAGAGTTTCTTGCCCGCAGCGTGGAGCGACATGCCGCTCACGTCAAGCGTGTGTTCCTCGGGGATCCACGTGAACGACGGTGCCTCGTTCGCCGCGCGGCCCGCGTACAGGCGGATTATGCGGTCCGTGCCGGCCGCGACAATCCACTGCTTGGGAGTACTCTCGCTGTCTGTGGTCTCGTCGTTTGTATCACTCGAGGGGCTCTCCTCGTCCGTGGGCGGAAGCGGCGAGAGCGGGAGGCGCCGCGTGGAGCTGAGCTTCTCACCGGGAATGACGGCGTCATTGGCTCGCACGACCGTCGCTGCTGTTGGGAAAATGGCACGCTGCAAGATGCTGATGGGCGAGAGCGACGACAGGTGCTCTTTCGCGGCCGACTGGATCCGGAAGAGCTGCACGGCGCTGCGCACGCGGCAGTAGAAGCGGCACGGGTTCCCCGACGGCGTGAGCATGCCGATGGCGTACACGGGCTGGCGAATGTCCAGGCGGTGGGTCTGGCGGCGCGCCTCGAGATCCCACAGTCTCACGGTGCCGTCCAGCGAGCTCGAGAGGATCAGCTGCGACGACGTGTGCACGGCTAGTGACGTCACGGCCATGGTGTGGTCCTTGAAGACGTGCACAACGGACGTCGGGTGCACCGACAGGATGAAGAGCGAGCCGCTGATGCAGCCGCAGACCAAGTACTGGGTCTTTTCGTGGACCACGAACGCCGTGATCGCGCCGTGCTCGGGCGGCACGAGGTCGACAAACGCGTCGATGTGGTGGCCATCGGTGGTGCTGAACACGTCGACGCGGTGCTTGCCGTGTGCGTACACGCGGGTCTGTTCGCTGTTGAGCTGGACGCTCTGGACCCACGCGAGATCGTGGGCTTTCAGCGCGCGCTTCTTGTGGCTATTGCTGGACGACGGCGGCAAGAGGAAGGAGCCACTCGGTGGAGGAACCCCCACAAAGGACGCACGCGGCTGTGCATGCACGAGAATGGACGATGCCTCCGCGGTGGCGTAATGGAAAAAGCCCGGCGACGCGGCGAAATCGTACAGAGGGTTCAGTACCGTCTCGGGCGAGACCAGTGAGCCCTTGCCGCGGACGTCCCACGCCGCACAGCCGTCGACGCCGCCCGAGAAGAGCCGGCTATGCTTGCTATCGAACGTGAGACTCAGCACAGCGCTGCGGCCGGCGAAGACGGACGCGACTTGGTTGAGCTCCTGGTCATAGATCTTGAGCGTGCCGTCCAGAGCGGACGCGACGTAGAGCTGGCGGGTCTCGACGAACGCAATGGCCTGGAGAAACCGCGACGTGCGTGGCGGCAGCGCCACGACGCGGAGATCGCTCGTGGCCGGTTTCGTGGGTTGCCACAGCCGCAGGCTCACGTCGTCACACGTGACAAAGCAGTCCTGCAGGCGGTTGTAGCACACGGCGTGGATCACGGCGTTGTGGCCCGAGTACTTGAACTCTTCTCGGATGACGGCGCTCTGCGCCATGGACCATGAAGGGGCCGAGACCTCTCGTGCGTGGTTATTGGGATCCACTACATTGGGTGTAACCGAGGGACTCTGCTGGCGAAACGGTGCGGCGGTTTGGAATGGAAGAGGATGGAGGGAGGGCACTCAAGTAGTAGTAGTATTAGGAACGCAGTGACAAGGCGGAGCCTTTCGTAACCATGGGTCTTCACGACAATAAACATAACGTAACGTGGAGAAGCAGCATCTTCCCGCCTTAGCTTCGCTTGACGCCGCACTTCGAGGACGGCACCTTTGCTGGGGACGGTGTCTTTGCTGGTGACGGTGGCGCGGACGCTTCTCCGGCAACGGGGGTCTTGGACGTTGGCGGTGGCACTGGCGACGAAGCTGGCGTCGGTACTCGCGTTGCCGGTGCCGGCGGCTTGCTCGTCACGGCCGGCGTCGAGCTATTGCTGGCCGTGCCACTGTCAGCATCCGTATCCCCACCGGCGGCCGCACCACCCCCATTGCACTTGGCCACATCGGCCGGAATACCGAACTTGTACTCTTGCTGGGCCTTGCTGTTGTCGCCCTTGTACGACATGCCCGTCTCAATGGCTGTGCTGTGGAAGTAAAAGCACTTGTCGTTGCCCTGGTTCTCGAGCTTGGTCACACGGTCGCCGCCCACAAATGTTGGGCACTTGGGTGCACTCGTTTTGGTGCCGGCAGTAGTGAGTCGGAGGTCGGCGCACGACTTGAACTGCGGCTCGGCCCAGCCCAGGTTACCGTAGCTCGAGCCGACGCCAAACCACATCCACTGGAGCGTGTAGTCGCCGGCTGGGAGCCAGTCGGGCAGCGTGATCGAGTCGCCACAGCTAATGGTATTGCTGCCTGAACTGTCACCCGCGTACTTAGTGTTCTGCCCTTTGGGCAGGCACGTCGGGCCCGACTCGCGGCACGTGTAGTAGAAGGCGTTCTTGTCGAAGTTGGCCTTGGTCTCCTGTCCCGCCGGCACGATGGACCAGCGAATGAAGCCGCCGAGGTGGTTGTTGCGCCAGTACTTGACGTCGATCTTCTCGCCGGCCTCGAACGACGTGACCTTGCCCTTGCCCGGGCTCGGGCAGCCCATGCTGTTGCTCATGTCCGTCTGGGACGACTGCACGCGGCTCACGGGCTTGACGAGGTACGAGTGGGCGCTGGCCGAGTCGAGCAGGAGCGCCGCCGCCGCCACGGCGAAGGTGAACACAGTCCACTGCATGAGGAGGGGAGAGTGACTGGGAGGAAGATGGAAAGTTGGAAAATGAGGAAGTTGGGGAAGAAGCGTTGGATCTTCCCAACTCTGGATAGTGTCCTGAGATTCTACTGTGGCTCTCTGCGTAGAGAGTCGGACCTTTACTGCTTCACTGTCATCGCTTCTGGTAGACCAGAGTCTGGACCTGTCACAACAGAACGCGCGGGTCTTCCAGATGGCACGCAAGGCGTGACGACGAGGGTCACGTGACCCGGGAACGAGTCAGTATTGTCCATCAAGGTTACATGCAGAGTATACTGAAACGAAGTCTATGAGTATATCTGATCTCTGCGACAGGACCCAGAACTGGGATGGCAGACGTTGAACCAAATGGTGGCCTGCTGAACACTGGTGACGAGCTGGGAGGCGCCAGATGGATCAGCGGCACTCTGGGGTACTTGAACGGGCATGGGTACACTTGTAGGAATGGCCCCGGAATCCGGATGGCGTCCAGCGGACACGCGCACAGTCTGGACGCTGATGAGTGCCCAAGTGCCGCAGGCTCGAATCCAGAGTCTGGACGAGCCAACTCTCCAGACCTCTCCGGCGTGAGCCAAGGGCGTAGCATGACGATTTCTTGGGATCAAACGTGTTGGAATCCAACAAACTCTTGAGTCGGCGAGACTGGTGATAGCACTCTTGGTGCATGACAAAAGAGGCAACAATCCATGGAATCCAACGCGAAGTAAATAAGTCCTATTCGTCCTGCTGTCCTTGTCTTTGCGTCGGGCTATTGGGTCGGCCATGGCCATCACTCGTACCACGCGGGCGCTCCCCCCACAGTGCGCTCCATAGCATCGACAAATCCCACTGCAGGTCGTCGTCCAGTACATCGGGCTGCAGGGCGCCGTCCAGCGCGTCCACACCGTCCAGTGCCTGAGGCTGCTCTTGTAGTCGCCCATTCAGTATCCGCTCGATCGTTCGCTCTGGTGACCGCGTGCGCATGAGATCCTGACGAATTGTCTGGGGCGAAAACTGCGGAAACACGTCGAGCACGCGGTGGACCATCTCGTCGTTGATCACCTACGGCGCGGCCGCTGGCGGACGCACAATTTCAAACGAGAGATTGGGCACAAACGGCACCCAGTGCGATAGAAACTCAGCTACACAGAAAGAGAGACAGGGAGAGAGAGAGAGTTAACACCTCTCCATAAATCAGTCAAAGACCATTACACGTACGGCAGTCATGTTTCCCGACCGCTATCGTCACAAAATGCGTGGTCGGTGTGAACATGAGACGTCGTCATGCTCACTACATGATGATCTGTTGGTCAGCGGCGCCCATGCGCTTTCACACTACGCCCAGAAAGTCTAGCAGCCGCCGGGGTGAACTCGGAATGCAGTTTTACATAATGGTGGGTCATCGTGATGCCGAACTCGCTTTGGGGTGGGGGACTTCCTACAGTATTCGCAGTCTCCGCTCTCAAACTGGACAAGAGTATTCTAAGAGTTCCTTGATGTCAGAACTCCAGCGCCCGCGAAGTTGGGCATGGATCCCGCTATCTTATCGTCTGTATGAGTCGTCTCACTGTGTGCATTCCCATGCCAGGCTCAATATGTCCACCGAATTCTCCTGGTCAGGAAAGATGTTGAAGTTGAAATCAGGAGCCTGACTTCAACATCTTCCAATCCATTTCGATCAGTGTTGCGATTTTTTCATGGCATGTTTTCACGATTTCGTTCCCATGATGGCCAAAAGTGCTCAAAATACTTTACTTGCCGAATGGGCAGGATATAGACTAAATAAATCTAAATCTAATGTGGAGCTGTGTAGAGGAGCAGCGTCATCCCGTCTCAGTTTCTCTTGATGCCACACTTTGAGGACGGCTCCATTGCTGGTGACGGCGGCGCGGACGCTTCTCGGGCCACGGTCTTTTAATATTTAATAGACGTTGGTGGTGACCCTGGCGACGATGCTGTCAGCTTCCGCGCCTGGTGCCGGTGCCGGTGGAGGCTTGCTTGTCACGGCTTGCGCGCCCGGTGTCGGTACTCGCGTTGCCGGTGCCGGCGGCTTGCTCGTCACGGCCGGCGTCGAGCTGTTGCTGGCCGCGCCACTGTCAGCATCCGTATCCCCACCGGCGGCCGCACCACCCCCATTGCACTTGGCCACATCGGCCGGAATACCGAACTTGTACTCTTGCTCGGCCTTGCTGTTGTCGCCCTTGTACGATGTGCCCGTCTCAATGGCCGTGCTGCGGAAGTAAAAGCACTTGTCGTTGCCCTGGTTCTCGAGCTTGGTCACACGGTCGCCGCCCACAAATGTTGGGCACTTGGGTGCACTCGTTTTGGTGCCGGCAGTAGTGAGTCGAAGGTCGGCGCACGACTTGAACTGCGGCTCGGCCCAGCCCAGGTTACCGTAGCTCGAGCCGACGCCAAACCACATCCACTGGAGTGTGTAGTCACCCGCGGGAAGCCAGTCGGGGAGTGTGATCGAGCCGCCACAGCTGATGGAGTTGTCGACCGAGCCGTCACCCGCATACCGAGTGTTATTTCCCTTGGGCAGACACGTCGGGCCCGACTCGCGGCACGTGTAGTAGAAGGCGTTCTTGTCGAAGTTGGCCTTGGTCTCCTGTCCCGCCGGCACGATGGACCAGCGAATGAAGCCGCCGAGGTGGTTGTTGCGCCAGTACTTGACATCGATCTTCTCTCCGGCCTCAAATGACGAGACGTTGCCCTTGTCCACACTGGGGCATCCCATACTGTTGTTCATGTCCGTATGGAAATACTTGGTGCGACTCACGGGCTTGACGAGGTACGAGTGGGCGCTGGCCGAGTCGAGCAGGAGCGCCGCCGCCACCACGGCGAAGGTGAACACAGTCCACTGCATGAGGAGGGGAGAGTGACTGGGAGGAAGCTGGAGAATTGGAAAGTGCTCTGGATCGTGTCCTGAGATTCTACAGTTGTAGTGTCCTGAGATTCTAGTAGATCTCAGGGCACCGGAGAAAGAGGAGATTTTCTACGGTGGCTCCAGTCGGACCTTTACTGCTGTCCTCGCTTCTGCTAGACTAGAGTTTAAACCTGTCACAACAACAGCAGGTCTACCATTTGGCAGTCAAAAGGCAATATCATGTACCATCACGATGGTACATGGTACCATGCTCGAGCTTCAGCCAATCCTCCGGCATAGTGATACCCGTGTACCAGCGCATTCTGTCCACCTTGCTCTTGCCCCAACTTTTGGATCCGACGTTGCATCCACCCCGTCCGACCACTTCACCGCTACAACCGTCACATTTATAAGTGTAGACTGTTGAGAAGTTGATAATAGAGTTCGTGCAGTCTGTAACCAAACGTCAGCAGCCAAGTCGCTAAACCGTCTTATACACAGCCATACTTACTGGCGCGTTTCAGGCACAACCAAACTGATTCGACTCATGCGCAGCCAAACCATAGCTCCACACCATCCGCAACCAATATAGTTCTGGTGCATGTGTGCGGGCGCAGCTACCGCAGACTCTCTCCTTTCCGTTATTCTCGTTTCCGTTGCCCCGTATCCATACCGCTAGTAATCACGTGGCGTTCTTCTCCAGTCTGCTCAGCGTCAACATTCTACTCCCTTTGGTATGCAAACAACCCAGCCGTTGCCTTCACTTCGGTCGTGACTCAATTTCTCGGCCCAACGTCCCCCATTATCGTTAACTGATGCGCACAGATAGAGGAGGCAATGATATAATATGGTGCCGCAAAGTCAAAGATATACGCCTCATGTGGTACTATGTACCAAGATGATGGCACAAGTGTAGTGCGAATATAATCTCCGGCGACATGGGTACACTTGTAGAAATGCCCCCGGAATCCGGATGTCATCCTGATCTGGGACGCCCACGTGACTGCATTGTATCGGATACTGTAGTATCACAGACCCGAATCCAGAGTCTTCACGAGCCAACACTCCAGACCTCTCCGTCATGAGCCAAGGGCGAAGCATGACGATTTGTCGAGATCAGACTCTTGACTTGGCACGACTCTAGTGACAGCACTGTTGGTGCATGAAAAAAGAGGCAACAATGCGTGGAATCCAACACGAAATAAATAGGTCATAGCGGCTGCGATCACGTGTCTAGTGAAACCCCTGTGGGCCCTGCTGTCCTTGTCTTTGCGTCGGGCTATTGGGTCGGCCATGGCCATCACTCGTACCACGCGGGCGCTCCCCCCACAGTGCGCTCCATAACATCGACAAATCCCACTGCAGGTCGTCGTCCAGTACATCGGGCTGCAGGGCGCCGTCCAGCGCGTTCACACCGTCCAGTGCCTGAGGTTGCTCTTGTAGTCGCCCATTCAGTATCCGCTCGATCGTTCGCTCTGGTGACCGCGTGCGCATGAGATCCTGACGAATCGTCTGGGGCGAAAACTGCGGAAACACGTCGAGCACGCGGTGGACCATCTCGTCGTTGATCACCAACGGCGCGGCCGCTGGCGGACGCACAATTTCAAACGAGAGATTGGGCACAAACGGCACCCAGCGCGATAGAAACTCGGCTACACAGAAAGAGAGGGAGTATTAACACCTCTCCGTAGATCAGCCAAAGACCAATACACGTACTGCTGATGCGAACCACATTCTGTCGCGCTGGATCCGGAGCTACTGCCGGTGGTTGCTGTGGTGCCACTGGCTGTTGGACTTCCACTGGCTGGGCGGGATCTACTGGTGCTGCTTGACCGTCGGCAAGCTCGGCTGGATTCGGGAGGTGCTGGTCCGCAATACGCGACTGGTCCACGATGGGCCGCTCCTTGTCCGCCGAGACCGACTTGCGGCATAGCGGGCAGCGGAAATGGGCGACGCCAGAGCGGGCACCAGGTTGTCCATTCGGAGGCGACGGCGGACGTGTGCCTCCGACAGCAGCACCACCACGAGCTTGAGCAGCGGTCCGCGCCGCTGGATCCAGCGACGCAAACGAATCACCGACCGAGGCGCGTTGGAGACACTGGCGCAGGCAAAAACGGTGAAACAGGTGGCCGCACTGGAGCTTCTTGGCGTGCGTGTCCATGGGCTTGAGGCAGATCACACAGACATCGTCGTGGACCGCCTCCAGTTCATCTTTAGTCGCGTCAGGGAACAAACTGTCGAGCTCCACGACGACCTGCTGGTACACTTGGACCTGCTTGACCTTCTCGAGCACTTCGACCGTTGCCGTCTTGACGTTCAAGATCAAAATAAAGTCGAGAAAGCTCACACGGAAATGGTCAACGCTGATGATGTACAAATAGTACGTGACGAGCTGCACGAGATGGGCGCCGCTGAGCGTGGTTTGCAATAGGAGGAGGTATAGCTCGCCCTTTTCCAGTCCGTTCTCAGCGACATTGCCGACGTCAAACACGTGGAACACGACTTTCGTGCCAAGCTGCGAGGCCTTGATGAGAAAGAGCGAGGCCTCAAACCACGTGAGGTGCACGACCGTCGACGAGAAGACACCGGCATACGTCGAGACCAAAGCCACACCGACGTTGGCGGCCATGACCGTGAGCAGTGTGAATGCGAGGCGGTGAAATTCCGAGGCACGCGTCATGGGCCGCGTGAGTAGCTATAGAAAAATATAGAATGTCAGGAACAAATACGAAAAAAAGAAGCCAAGTACAAGATAGAAGGAACGCACATAGTCGAAGCGGGCGGTGCAGATCGAGGCAATGCCCCGCAGGAACGCAACGACCGAGAGCCAAATGAGAAGGAGTTCCACGGGCGGCTTGGTCTGTGGCGCGCCGATTGTGCTCGCGAGCAAGAGGCTCCGCATGAGCAAAAAGTGAAGAATCGTCTCTTTGGTTTGCTGCGATAGATGGGGGGAACGAAAAAAGTCAGAACCTTCTCCCCTCCTGATAAACACCATTTCCATACCTGAATCTCGGGCCGCCGGACCGCGCCAAAGCACAGGTGGGTCACGCCCAGGAAAACGTGATAGAGCACCACAAAGTAAAAGTGGAGCACAATCTACAGTCGCGACCATATTCAAATTCCGCTTAGGGGGAGATATCCCAAGCGAGAAGGCATGAAATGAAGCACTGTACCGTCGAGCTGAGTCGCGACTCCAGCAGCTCCTTCACAAAGCGCGCCCAAAGACCCAGTTCTCTAGCATCACTTGCTGTGGCGACTAGAGCGTCTGGATTGGCTTCCTGGTCACCACTTACGACCGCTTCCACCGGGAGCGGCGGATGCAGCACGCTCTGGTACGTGGCCGCGAGCGCGACGATTGTCGCAGCGACCGAGAAAAAGACGTACCGACCGCCGCTGAAGAAAGTCACGAGCCGCTCGACCTGCGGCGGCGGCGCGTGGAACGGGTCTCCATTGCGGAGCCGATCTCTCTGGGCGCCGTCGCGCGCGTGGGGACGTCCAGCGGCAACGGGCGGCGGGACCAACGGCGTCTCCATGTTGCCGATCGCAGAGAATGATGACTGTTCTCTTTTGGACAACGGAGTTCACATTGTTTTCGTACTTTACGGAACTGGATACGGTACTGAAAGGCAGAATATATCTGGTAGAAAAGGGTTTCTAGGGATTTCATTCGTTTTGGAAGGGTTTACAGTACGTTTCGAATGCGAACTTCAAGATCATGAGTTAGGTTAGCTCTGGACTAATCCGCTTGTCCCATAGAACGGTACTGTTCTAGAGGAAGTATCAAAATAAGGTGCAATGGATATGAAGTGACAACGTTGGCAGATCAAGGAGCATGGTGTCGTTCCGTCGAGAAGAGCGCGTCGCGCGCGTGCGCCAAGCGCTCTATGCACGCATCATGTGGTTCCTCCATACGTCCACGTCCAGAAACGTAGCATTTCTCTACCCGATCACGTTGTTGCGACGCGATTTGGACCGCTGACGCCGTCGTAATGATGCGTAGAGTCGCCAGGTTGTCGAGACGGCGCTGTTCATTGTCTTGCTCCACGCAGTCGCACTGCTCGTGCTGCTCCATGTCAGCTTCATTAGCGCCTCGCAGTCTCCATCGTGTTTGGCTCCATATCTACCGCCAGCGCTCACAGCACACTCCCCCAAAGACGTGCATCTCGTTCGGATCCAGGTTCGTCACATAGATCCATTACCCAAGGCAGTTTCCTGACCCCTTGGATTTGTACTAGATCGTCGGTCCTTCGGCGTGTGCCTCCAACGCATCGTCGTCCTGTCTCCACCCACCGCCAGTGCTTGCGTCCTTCGTATTCGCGTCTCAGCGCGAGCTGCTCGCACTGCGCCATTCGCCAGCGCTCCTCCACCATCGAACCAACGGCGCATTGCCGCTGCTCACTCTGCCTCGAACCAGCGCCTGCTTCGACCTACGGTGGATCGGCCAGAGCTCGCCATTGTGGGATTTGGTGCTGGACCACACGCTCGGATATGACACGATCGTGGGCAACCATGTTCTCCGATGGCGACGCGACGGCGGCGTCCTGCTCAACGAAGTCTCTGGACAAGTCCACGACATGGGCTCGCTCACGCCCCCACCTACAGAGCGATCGGTAAGACTACAGTAGTGATTTCGTTGGGGTGGGTTCGCTCTGGACTGACGAGGCTGCGTGCCAGTGGATGGCGCAGGTGCTGGCGAAGGTCCACACGTTCTACCTCTGCATCTCGCTCTTCTTCACGTGCGTCACGTGTGCCATGTTTCTCGGTCAGGAACTGATCGCATTGTCGCTTGTGTTCCGAGGTGCGTGCGCATCCACCCACTGTCGACTTCTCTGCACTAACATGATCTGCATACGGCTCAGATGTCCTGCACCAACAAAATGGATTCGACGGCCTCACGCAAGCACGCTGCGCTCAGTCCTTCATGGTCATCCCCATTGTGGTGCGTGTCGTTCGTTCTCAATTCTCGCAGTCGGTACCGTCATCGGTAATCTCATGAATGGGGGGTCTTCTTAATGTTTTTTGGTAGCTCGGCATAATCTTCTTCTTCTTGGAGCTGTACAGACATGATGGCAATCTCGCGGTCGGCGTGCTCGCAGTCGTCGGCGTCAGCGATAGCTTTGCGAGTATCTGGTACGAACATTGGCGTGTAGTTTTTTTTGATACGTATCTCATTTCGCATCTCATTTGCAGCGCTCGCTCGCCACTCTCTCGCCGATTCTTTCCGGGGTTTCTCTTCTGCTGGTTTGCGCTCTTCCACATGTACCTGAACGCGTATCCGACGGGGTTCTCCCACGTCGCACTGGGCGTACTGGCCATGACGGTGCTCCACACTATGGTCTTCTTCCTCAACTGCTTAGAGCTGCCCCACTTTCTTCTCGCTCACGGTCGACATGCCACGACCATTTATTGACCATTGGTAATTGGAAAAACTCAATCAAGTTTGAGCAAAGTCTCCATCTCTTGCTCAAGTCTGGTGATCGGGATCGCGGCATCGCACGCGGCAAAGAGGTCAAAGACCTCGTAGTAGTTGGCAAGCACCCACACTAGGCGGCCATCGGCAAGGCACAGTCGCTCGGCTTCTTGGTGGAGCTCGCCCCCCGGATACTTGCGCAGCGACTCGACGGCTTCATTCTCCAGCTGGTGATCCACAGGCGGGAAGATCTGGGCTTCTTCGGACGAGATGTCGGCGCCGGCATCATCCTCGGGGCGCGTCGGACGCAGCAGCAGCTCGTGGTGAGAGTCAAAGTCCAGCGTGACGCGCGGAGCCCAGTGCTTCCGAGTCGGCAGAGGATTTGCTACGCTCGTGTCGGTATCGTTGGCGTCTGCCGGGAACATGCGCTGTCTCTGAAACGATTCAGATGGCTGGCAAGCCAGCAGCTCGAGCAGTGGCTTCCCAGAAATTGGATCCACATGCTGGTTGGTTCCAGCGAACAAGTCGGACGGCTTGAAGCCGTGGAGCGTGTGGCGTAGTTTATCCAGGACGACGCAATACCAAACGGGTTGGTCAGGCTGCGCCAAGGCGTTGCGGCGATCGAGGAGTGTCGCCTCGTAGTGGCGTCGCAGTCTCGTGTCGGCAAAATGAAGAAGCTCTTCCAGATCTTCAATCGAAATGAGCGAGGTCGGGTCGCGTCTGTACCTTTCAAAGGCGCTGCTGTCGAGGTGGCGAAGGATATAAAAGCACTGGACCTACAGACCAGATTCCCGGGTGAGATGACGAGTTTCTCTTGCAATGATTCAGTCCGCTGGGCAGACGTACATCGCCATGGCGGATCCGCACGAGCGAGTGGAGGGACGGGAAGGTTCCGTACAGTGCGTAGTGCGGATCGAACCATGTGAAGAGCAACAGCGACGAACCATCTCCTACAGATTCAACAAGAAGATATCGAATTTAGGGCCAATGCAGCGATATTCACCTGATGGTGGAGTCGTGCCTGCTTCGGCTTCGGCGTCGAAATCGTCGAACAGCAGCCACTGATGAAGCAGCTTGAGGATGCTGGGCGTCGTCTTGGCAACAACCAGCATGCGGTGGAAGAAGAGCGCGTAGCCTTCGACTTCATACTGAACGGATACCACGTAGCTCGGTGAGGTCTTTGTGCACAGCCCATACAAGAGTAGTCTACCCACCGCGTCCGAGACAGGTTCGATCACTTGGAAGGCAGATAGCCTTGCCTTCAAAGTGGAGCAGAGTTTGTGAGTTGTGAGCAACTGAACGAATGGAGTTTTTGCTGCTATCTCACCATTGTCTCGAGTGGGTACGTCACGGCTGGCACGCTGCCGTCAAATGCAAACTGCAAGTGCGTCTCCCATCGCAAGTCTCCATTACAAATCAATATCCTCATCTCGTTAGATGGGGATTCGTTGCTACAAGTGCCAACACGGACAGCTCACCTCTCCGTATGCCTTCAAAAACACTGCGAGACACGCGGGCCACCTTGGCTTCCGTGTCTTCTTTCGCGTCATCGTGCCAGTTCCGAAGCTTCTGGCTTGGATACCCTAGGAGACTGACGAGCATCTCGCAGCTCGATCGCGTATAGTACTACAGCGCCACCGTCAGCGATACGCAACGGAGACTGTAGCTCGAGGACCATTCACACACCTCGATGATCTTCTGCGGCAGCGCGCACTCGACAAACACCATGACGAAGAGTACTTCGTTCAAGTCCACAAAGCCAACGGCAGTCGGGTTTGAGGCGGCGTCTTGGTCGCCCACAAACTGCGCAACCACGAGCGGCTCGCCCGCGACGCTCTTCATCGTGCCCATGGCCGCTGCAAACACACCACGCAATTCACTCCAGCGGGAGAGTCCTTGCTCGCAGACGTGGAACAGTTTGTTGTCTTCGCCCTCCTTCTCCAGCGTATCCAAGAGCAGCACCTCGATCGCCGCCAACTCCATCATCATCGACTTCACTCACGGCTTGCCACCAAAAACTGAGACCAAAGAAGCTGAAAGGCTGGGGCTTCTAATTATTAGACGAAGAGGATCTTCATGGTGGCGACCTTTCACAGCTCACTGCTATCCAACTGGGCGGCGTTCACGAGGCGACTTCAGCCAAGCACGTCATGGTGATCCACACGCAAGTCGACTGGCGGACGCCGACACAGGCACTCGAGTGGGACACGGCGCTTGTCCGTGGCGTGTTTTGGCACATCTGCAAACGATACGATCAAGAAGCCGAGGCAAAGCTGGCGCGTCAAGTTCGTCACGCCCTTTCGAAGTCGACAACCAACGATGACCAAGAAGATAATCAACGAGAAGCACCAACGCAGGAAACCACTGCGTACGTGCTTGAGGAGCACCGACTCGTGGCGAAAGCCGACGTGTTGATCGGACTCAGGGCGACGGAGCACTTCCTGGACAAGCGTCCTTTTCTGCGGTCGCTCGCAACGATGCTGGCGTGTTATTCCAACGAAAAGGAGATGGAGAGTGTCGAAAGCTATGTCAAATACAGATTACGCGAGCGCACAATCTCATTCGCCATGGTCCGCGACCAGCTCGAGGAGATCTACAAGAAGCACGTCGACCTCGTTGCCTTCGAGGCCAAAGCGGAAGAGTTCAAAGCGTCAGCGCGCGCCAAGTCGACGTGGTGTGTGCGGGATCCCAAGGCAATCCGGAAGAGTCCCTCTCAGCTATATGGTATCCACAATCTTCCACCTAAGCCCAAGACGCAAAAGCAAATCGAGATGGAACTACAGTTAATCACGAGCCACGCCACGGCCGTCGTGAACAATGCCATCACACTCGTGCTCTCCCAGTTGGTGGACGCCGTGCGGCCCAAATCGCGCCAGAGGTCGGCAAAGTCGGTTCGTCCAGAAAATGTGAGTAGAGGAGGAGGCACACCACCCGCGAAACTTAGCGCTGCTGCCAAGGCGAAACAGAAGCGAGAACAGCAATACGCAGAGGCACGCCGCAAAGCGCTGCGGCTGCAAGTGCTTGTCCCAGGTATCCTTCACACCCGGCAGTCGACAGATTTTGGATGCCTTCCTATTCCGAGCAACGTCGACGCGGACATACTGGAGGAACGACGCACCAAGCAGGCGAAACAGTTGGAGCTTCTGGCCTTGATCGAAGCGAACGGAGACCACGTCATCGCGGACCGACTGATGCAACAGTTGATTCCACGGTCGGGCTTCGTGCGGGTTGTGGAGCATCTTTCAAACCTGGGTGGTGGTGGCAAAGCGGACGAGACACCGGACGAGTGGGCCGTGTATAAGCTGTGGAAGACCGTGTACCGGAATCGCACCGTCCAGTCCGTGCAGCGACTCGAGCAGTAGTTCCGGACGAAATTCGGTCGGTCTACTTACTCGTCAAACTCGAAAATATCACCTGGTGCCCCCTTGCTCGCAGCCACTTTCCGAATGATTGTTGGTGGTGCCGCCTTCGCTTTTCGTTTGTGGGGATTGCTTGTCGGGGCTTGTGCCGGTCGTTGATTCGTTGTCGCTGTTGTTTGTCCACGC
The DNA here is from genome assembly GCA_023337755.1 of Pythium aristosporum. Taxonomy (NCBI): domain Eukaryota; phylum Oomycota; class Peronosporomycetes; order Pythiales; family Pythiaceae; genus Pythium; species Pythium aristosporum. The sequence goes on along the minus strand of JAADXL010000043.1, from coordinate 39,693 downwards.
TGCATCAACGGACTGCTCGCATTCACCGGTTTAGATGCTGTGCGGATCTTCAAAGGACTGCTCGCGTTCACCAGTGTCGATGCTGCACGGATCTTCAATGGACTGCTCGCGTTCAACAGTTTCGATGCTGCGCGGATCTTGAACGGACTGCTTGCATTCTCCAGTCTCGATGCTGCGCGGATCTTGAACGGACTGCTCGCATTCTCCAGTCTCGATGCTGCGCGGATCCTCGATGGACTGCTTTCTGTGCTTGGTGGTCTCGACGTTTCCGGTGTTTGCACGCGCTTCCGCAGTGGACTGCTCGCATATGGTGTTATCAGCGAAGCACTTGGGGCCTTCTTCCCGGCTGCTTTCAGCGGTATTCCTTTCACAGGCTGCGGCGTTTCTTTTACAAGCTGCGGGCTTCCTTGCACGGTGCTTGTGTACTTAGTCGAGAGCAGATTGCGGGGCACGTCGACGTCGCCTCCGTCCATTCCATCGTCTCCGTCATTACCTTTTGACGTCATCCTCGCTGCCGCGGCACTGAGCTCGCTGCTCACACGACTTCCAATCTTCATGAACTCTGCCTCGAGATCGCTCACAAGCTGGCGCGTTTGCTTGAGCCGGCGTTGAATGGATAACGCAACCCCCTCGCCGTCCAAGTCACCTCCTCGGTTCTCACCCGCGGCAGTAGAGCCCGAAACTCGTCGCATCGGACTGAACGTGACCGTCGCATTCATGACGGTGAGCTGCGTTCGCGCTGGAGACCGTGACGGACTTTTCAACGGATTGGCTCTCGCAGGAGACCGCGCTGGACTCTTCGGCACGTTTGATCTCGCAGGGGACCGTGCTGGACTATTCGGTAGGTTGGCCCCTGCAAGAGACCGTGCTAGACTTTTCGGTGGCTTTGATCCTAAAGGAGATAGTGCCGGACTTTTCGGCGGGTTCGATCTTGCAGGAGATCGTGTAGGACTCTTGGGCGGATTGGCTCTCACAGGAGATCGTGCTGGACTTTTCGGTGGCTTCACTCTCGCAGGAGATCGTACTGGACTCTTCGGCGGCGTGGCAAACCGTTTCTTCTTCATTGGTGACGGATCCACGTCACTGAACTCGCCGTCCGAGTCGTCGATGCTCGAGCAAACGCGACTGAACTTCTGCAGCTTGAACGCCGACGCCGGGGGACTGCACGCAGCTGGCTGGCTTTCTACGGAGAGCTCGGCTTCTTCAGCTTCTTCCTCTCCCTTGACCTCTTCTACTTCGAAGCTCTGATTTCGCTGTGGCATAGCGGTCACCTTGAAGGTGATCTCGGTATGGTACGTCGCTGAGTCTGCAGAGCGACCCACAGCACTCGTCGGGCTAAAGAGAGATCGCCCAGAGCTGCTTGGAGAGGGCTCATCGCCCTCAGTCATGAACGACTTGAGAACCTTCTCCACTTCGAGAACTGACTTGCCGACTTCTGGTGTGAGTGCTCCGATCTGCGAGTGCAACGCAACAAACGCACTGAGCGCTCGCAGCAGGAGCCGCGGGGAGGCATCAGGAAGCGCCCCAAGAATGACCGTGCTGTTGTATGACGAGTCTTTCATCAAGCACCCAAGGAGTAGCGACACGCACCCGCCAAGCACGACGTCCTCGGGTACCCACGATGTATCTTCTATCTCGCGTTGGCTGTCGCTGATCTCGAACAAGTGAATGTACGACTGCACTTTGCTCACAAAGAACGAGACCAGCAAGCTGCAGGGCGACGAGGCTCGAAAGGCCTCGAGCCCATCAAGCGGTGCGGCCGAGAGATCCAGCATCGATAGCTGCCCGCGATTGTCCGGAGAGTATTCGACGCAGTTTGTGATCGCACTTAACGTGAGCAGCAGCGCGTCGTACACGACTCGGTCTTCGCCAATGGTCTCGTGAACGGCGGTTTGTACAGCGCCCCACAGCTTGCAGAACGCGAGAAACAAAATCTTGGTGCCGTCGAGCGTCGTAATATGCCGGTTAACGTCTTCATTCTGATGCGACAGATTGATTAACACGCGCATGGCTGCCATGAGCACGTCCACGACGAGGTGCATGAAACTGGGATCGCTCTGCCAATTCTTGCGCGACTTCACGCTCCATGCGAGAGTGCTCAGCACGTCGATCAACCGCAGTAGCACTCGGAAGACCGTTTCGTGCTTGGCCATTTGAACCTGCACGTCGGTGGCGAGAAACGAAACTTGGTCGAGCACGCGCAGCAAAGTGCGGACGCGCTGGAAGGCACAGGCCACGTCCAGACCCACCGACGCACGCACCAAATCGTCGGCAAGGTGCTTCCACAAAAGATCAAACCGCTTCTCCAGTACTTGGACAAGCAGGTCGAGGCCACCATTCCGGATCAACTGCTGCTTGCGTGTGTGAATCGTCTCGAAGGTCGCACCGGCGAGATCTTGCCGTTGGTGGCAACGGCGAAGAGGCTGCTGCTTCGTAGACTGACGAAAAGAAGCCGACTCAGTGGTCGCGTCCCCGCCAGAAGCTCCTCCCACTTGGAGAATATTGTGGAGCAGCATGCACAGCAAGTCGGCAGTCGAGAGTTGGATCTGGCCATCGACCAGGAACGCGTCCTGGCCGGCGAGCAGTGCACACAGCTCGCCTCGCAACTCGTCTTCGCGCCGCGCAGACGCTCTTGCCCGCTGGACCTTGTGCTCGTCCTCTCGATCACTTGGCGGGGCAAACACGTCCGTCTCGACTGCACTCGCCACGCCACGGGTGCTGCCGCTTCTCTTGCGCTTGAGAAACGACTTTTTCAACGGCGTCTTGCTCTCCACGCCATCATCTCCCCCTCCCGTGAGGCCGCTAGCTTGCCCTATGGGCACGGTGGTGCTAACAACGCCATCTCCCAGCCGTCCACACTCCATCGCGAGCGCCGCCACAACCGTATCGATCACATCGTGGCTGAAAAACTCGTCGGCGTCCGCATTCATCGTGAGCAAATACGCCATGACGGCGACTGATAGCCGAAGCACGCCGTGGCCGAGCGTCCGCAGCGTGAGCAGCACGGCGCGCACGCGCTTGTTGAGCTCTTGGCTCTGGCTCGCGACTTTCAGCACGAGCTGCACGTGGTCAAGCTGCAGCAGCTTCGTGAGCGCGACGACGCTTGTCGCCTTGGCGAACTCTCCGCTGCCGGTCTCAGCGCGGCCACTAGAACCGCTCGCCAAGATGCCTTCTAAATGGTACTCCATATCGTCCAGCTGCGCCGCGAGCTCGCCGTTTTCCTGCAGCAGCAACGTGTTCTGAAGCGCCGCGGCGTTACTCGCGCCGGCGCTGTCACTATCGTCCCACCGAGCGAGCCGCCGCACTACTGGAGACGCGGCGCCAGTGTCCATGGACTGGCGCTTCCGGCGGTGCCGCTGGTGCTGGTTGGGGGAGTAGTGGCTCACGTGGGCGTTCTGCTTGCCGTACATGGCAAACTTTTTGCGGGCCGATTCAAAGGCTTCCACGTGGTCGTTGGTGGCGTGCGGCAGCGCGTCGGAAAGCGCGTCGACGAGCCGTTCCGTTGCGCTTGCTGCCGTGGAGCTCGCGCCCTCCGTGCGGCCGTGGCGGTGCTGTGAAGCCGGCGCGCGTGGCGGCTTTTGCCGCGGATTGCTCGGCGTTCGCATGGTCGCTCCGTGCGAACTAGGGGAAGTTGGCTGAGTTGGCGTGGTCCCCTCTCGCCCACGTTTGTTGGACGTTGGCGTTGGCGTTGGCGTTGCCGTTGCCGTTGGCGCCATTTTTGCTGATTTGTTGGTTTCTTGGCCTTGGCAACACGAATAGAACTGAAAGTTTACAGATGCATCAAACCATTTTTGACGTTAGAGGTTCATTTTAGAGTGAAATGAGTTTACGAAATTTAGGGGCAATTCTGTTCCCAAGTAATTTTAGATCAGACCTTGAGGACTGGGAACCATTTTAGCGATTCGAAATAATTCTGACCAATCAAATTGCTCAATCAGTTTACGCTTGTGTTTTTCACGCACGCTTCTCGTTGGTGACCAGCTTCTACAGAACGAATAGTTCATGGGAAAGAAGCTCTAAAAAAGCGATGTCGTCTCCATCCTCTGCGGGCGTCTGCGACGCGTTGCTCGCAAAGCTGGACGAAGTGATGAGCTTCCTCCAGTTCGCTAGGCTCCCGAGTGCGCAGTTCCGTGGCGTGGTGCGTTTGTGAATGTCCTCTTTGGCTCATTCATAGTGCCGACCGCATCTGATAATTGGATGTGGTAAACAACCAGGTCACGTTCTTCTTCCGCGCCACGAATGGCAGCAAGGACGCCATCGCCTGCATCCGCACGGTCGATATGCGCCGAGGTATGCGCTCCGTAGTGTTTCACTACTGCCAGCGAATGGCATTCGGTCTAATCTATATTTTTGTTTCATTCCAAGGTGTCCGCGTCTCAATGACGGCGCTGCACCCGTCGGACCCTTTCGAGTCGGAAGTGGCGCCGATCCATGTCAGCCTCGCCGACTTTTTGTTCATGTACTCGGGCGAGGCGACAGCGGGCGAGATTGCCAGCATGTGCATGTCTGGCCGCGTCTCGGTGCCGTGGAGCGCGTACAGCAAACTCAAGGCGTTCGCCGAGTGCTTTGACTTCTCGTCGGAGAAGTGGGACGAGTACTATGCCTTCCAGGCGTCTACGGGCGGTGCAACCGCGCTGCCTACATGCACCAAGGCGTGTTGCGTGGCCTCGACCAAAGAAGAGATCGATGCCAACTGGTGCTTGGTCAGCGACGCGACCACAAAGCCGCTGAGCAGCGGCCATGGACGCCACACGGACAGCGACTGGGAGGTCGTCACGGACGCGAGCTGCTGTGTCATCACGAAGGAGAAGCGCGAGGAAATGACGCGCATCATTGGCGTGCCACAGATCGACGACTGGCTGCGGCAACTCTGGTTCGGACCAACCATCTCAACGACCTGACGATGCGCGCCGTCAACTAAACACACGATCGCTGCCGAGTCCTTTCATGAGCAGCCGACTAATAGTACACAATGAAGGCAAGACAGACAGACAGCCATGGTGTTCCTTCAACACGACCTTTGTTGACTCTTGTGAACGTCATGAACCCAACGCACACCCAGTGCTGGTGTCACACATAGTGGCTACTGTATGGGACGGGCAAAGGGCGTGTCCACGATCCAATCACAAAACAAGGTAACATGATGGGACTTGCTTGGTGCAAATACCTTCGGTATATACCGTGTTTTGGGGAAACGATGGATGCGCTTTGCAGACATGCCATGGGTGTCTCCGTGGGACACTTGCATCCCTCCATTCTTTGCTTTTTCGCCAGGGCCGCGACCAGGCCAACGCGAAGAGCTCACTTTGCAATTTGCCTCAAAGCAAGCCCCCATCAACTCGCTATTCCAAGTTCTCAACCATGTCGGGTTCCGTTCGCCGCTTCTTCAAGAAGATCGTGAGCAAGGACAGTCAGGAGCTCCAGGTCGAGATCGTCGAGCCATGCGCCACGGACATTAGCCACATTGAAGTGGAGATCACGGAAGAGATGACCAAGCGCCGCCTCTCCAGGGAGCGCCGGAAGAAGGTGCTCAGCCCACAGTCACTCAGCCCACAGACACCTGTGTGAGACAGACCCAGGCACATTGGTACCACCGAGAGTCCCCATACGCGTTCGCAACATAGCAACATATTTACCTCCACCACTTAGAGTACTTTGACGACGTTGACGGCATCCTCGTTAATTAAACGAGAGTGCTTCTGGTCGGTTTATTAATAAACTGTTTCAGTAAATCTCCCTTTCTACTGTATCCATCCAAAAGTGTCCGCTTCGTCTCACACCTCAAGTTGCAGACATCTCTCTTGCCTGGCTGCGTCCGTGGCAACAACGCCACATGCCAATCCATGCTGCTGATATTGATTCATCGGGGAGCTAGCCACGGAGGTCACTCTGCATCCCGCAAGGAAACGCACCAAACAAGCCTCACATAAATGAGGAGCTCAAAGCAAAACACCCAAGAGTTCTGGGTCAGGACTATTGATACCGTACCCAAAAGCACCTTCAAAACACGAAAATGGTGAGAGGACTCAGAGACGTTGGAATGAGTGCCGTTCTCCAGAATGCAGGTTATATCTACCAAATCAGTTCATTTCCAGTAGAAGCAGAATAGCTCGTGAGCTCAACCACTGATACAAGGGATACAATCATTCCTCCTTGCATTTGAGAATGTTGGCGACTAGAGGCGCTAATATGGGCCGGTATCATGATTGAGGTCTGCATGCTCTCGCCCGGAGCTCATTACTCAACTCGCCAATCGATCCGCAGTTTGCTCCCAAGCGAGTCTCCCATCGACACTTCTAGCCTGTTCAACGCCGCGTTTCGATAATGAGCTCCACTCTCTCGGTCGTTGCGATGGCAGCTTCCACGCCCACCAGTCCGCCACGAAGGGGTATCTTTAAAGGTCTGCACAAGAAAAACACTGTCGTAGTCGACGTGTTTTGCCCAGAGAACGTCGCTGTCGAGTTCATCGACAGCATGGCGGGTATTGTCAGCCCCGTTGAGCGTCGACGCATCGAGCGGCGGGTACAGCGCCGCGAGCGACCCCAATCACCCGTTCAAAACGCGGTTTCGCAAGATTCCTGACCACTGCATACGAATGATACAGTACCATAGATAATACCAATACATAGAGTGTCTCAATGCTTCATTTCGTAACAGTCAGATATACAGCATTAAATTATCGAAAGCTACTCACGCAGACCTCTTAGGTGTTGGAGTCTCTGGAAGACCCTAAACATGCAGATTGCTACTAGTAGTGGCTAGCGGATGACTAGCGGCACTAGCCATTCTTACGTCGACTTTGTCGTGCGCGTGTTATCGTCGTTTGATGGTGTTTTCTGATGCGGGAAGCGGCCGAGCACGCTGAGCAGCGCGCGCGTCGGCGATGCCGAGCCGAGCATCGAGAGCTTGGTCTCTCGGTCGCGCGGGCTCGCGGCCAGCGCTTCATCGTGTTCACTTCCAACGCTACCATGGCGCGAGCGGCGGGTCGGTGACTGACTGCGCGCACGCTGGAATTGTTCGTAAAAGTATTGGTTCATCGCGGCGGAGCTCATGGTGTTCGAATTTGATGGCTTCGCTCTGGCGCTTGGGATTATGTATTGAAGACTGTGGGGAGGAGATGCGGAAGCCTTGCGAGTAAGTGTGATCTTGATTTGGCGATGACCCTTCGCCTCGTGAAGTGAAAGTGGGGAAGTGGGGGGGAGGTTTCTTCCAACAAAGAAAATCGAATGGGCTTTTCCAGCCAGCAGCGATTCGTTTCTTCCTCACTTCATGGGTTTCGACTTTATTTTCCGGCGGTGGTCGCAAAGAGATGCGCCGTCGGACTTTCAGCCTCGGACCAATCACAGCGCTGCGTGGCTGCTACGTGCAGAAGGGGAGATTTTTAACATAACACCTCACCCTATCGACTACACCACCCCACCCTCTGCATTCAAACTTTAGGTACAAGCAGCGTGCGGGTGGTAGTCGCGTAGATCCAGCAGATCCGCGAGGGGTGCTCGCGAACCCGGCCCCTGAGGTATTTGCGGAAGCGGGCCTAGCGAGCGCACCCATGCTGACGACTCGATTTCCTCCATATAGTTACTAACAGCGGGGGTCTGGGGGTGCAAATCCCAGAACATGCGACTGTGGTCTGCACCTGAACTTTGTACACAGAGGATGGGGTGGGTAGACGATGGGGTGGGGTGGTTAATCCCTCTATCAGCCCTTCTGAAGGGCTGATAGTTTGTCGGTTTTACTCGGTTGTGCGTGTCAATTTCATCACCAACAAGCTTGAGATGTCGTCGCAAGCGCGAGAAACACACAATCCGATGACGAAGGACTCATCAAGTCGAAGCACCGATCATGGTGGCTTCGTGACGCCATGAAACTCTCCGAAGGGCTTTTGGTGATTGCTTTATCTTGGGTTGCGGGAAGAGAACTGTCCATCCAACTTCAACGCTGAGTTCAGTGCTTGTCCGGGTCAAGAGTCGCGCGCGACGAGCGGTGAACCAGCTGAAAACGCTCATTTAGAGTTATTCAGCATAGGGTGAACCATCTGAAAGCGCTCGTTTCGAGTTCTTCAGCATGGTGCACATGACGGGATTCTAGTGAATCAGCATAGTTGGAGGCTGACACAACGGCAGCAAGAAATGAAAAGCAAAATTGGACGATTTACAGGCAGTTCACTATCACTACTCTGTAAAACGGGAGAACGCCACAGTCTAACAACTCATTTTGGATGCAGACGCCGAGGGGAACACTGAATTCGTCCTCTGGTCATGCACACAACTACACTGACTGCCGAAGACTGCTGCGTTCTCATCATCGTCGTCGCCGCATTCTCGTTGGTCGGTTTGGGAACATCGAACAGGGAGGCATGCCCCTTTACGCCTTGAAGATCTGGATGTTGGTGACCTTGAACCACGCGCTCGCGTCGTTCTTCTTCTGCTCCTCCAGGATCAGGCGGAAGTCTTCAAAGAACGGGAAGCCGGTCGCAGGGTTGTGGCCACCGCCCTTGGCGCACGGTGAGCTAGCCGGCGTGCCCCAGAACAGGTCCTTGTTGTTGTAGATCTTCATCGTCGACACGCCACCCGGCTTGACGTCGTACGTCTGCGCGCCTTGCTTGTCCTTGCCACCGAGAACGATGGTCGGGTTCTGGAGGAGCTGGAGGTACTGACCGGTACCGTCGCGACCCCACACCGTGGCCATCGAGTTCTTGGGAGTGTTGGCGAACTGAGCCGTGCAGCCCGAGGTCATCGGCTTCGTGTTCTGGTACCAAGAGCTCTTGGAGCCAGCCCACGGGCAGAAGCACGGCTGGCCATCCTCCTTCCGCGGGCCGTTGTGGAGCGTGAGCTGACCGTAGCTCTTGACATCTGAGAGTTCGGCCTGACCAGTGAAGTCGTAGCCGTTGGCCGCATCCTGCGTGAACATCTCGAAAATGTCCAGCTCGCCCCAGTACGGCCAACCGTTGCCGACCGCGAATTGGTTCTGCAGCTTGGTGTTGAGCATCCAAATGTTGGTGTCGCTCGAGTCGGATCGCTCCCACTCAATGTACACAATCTTGTCGCCGCCCCAGCCTTCCTTGGTGCGGATCGGCTGCTGCGAGTTGGCAGGCGTGAGCTTGATGCCGTCCTGGGCGATCATGCCACTGGGAACCGGAGAGCCGTTTGCGTACTCCCACTTGGACGAGTCCTTCCAGTCGAAGTCAAGGGCCTTGAACGGCAGGAGCGGGCCAGTTGTCGGCTCCGGGGTCGTCGGCGCCGGCGTCGTCGTGGACGACGGCACTGGCGTGGCGGTGGCGTTGGCTGTTGGACAAAGACCATAGCTGATTAGCATCTAAGTGTCGTGAGGAGTGGAAGACATGCCAAGGAGACGTACTTGCAGGCTCCATGAAGCCCTCCTCGTTCTTCGCATCGCCCGCAACAGATCCGTGCGCGCCCGAGCCGGACGTGGACTTGGCCTCCGTCGTGAGGTCTGCGGCATGGACACCGCCCGTGTCCGACGCGTCAGCTGCAGGCGGCGCGGGCGTAGGCGCAGGTGTCGTCACCGAGGGTGCGTCCTATAGAACATCCAGTCACAGTCAGATGCGTCCTCTCAAATCGTCATCATCACAAAACACCGCTGAACTTACGTATCCAGACTTGACGCTGGCCTCGGTGCTTTTGCCCGAGCTCACGGCAATGCTGACACCGATCACGACGACGCAGAGGAACGCAAGGCCGGCGTAGATCGGCTTCTTGCGGCCCTCGAGCTTCTGTCGGAGGAGCCCCATGTCGTCCTTCTCGTCATACGTCGCAGCCATGACATCGCTGAAGCGGTCCGCCGCACGCGTCGTCTGACCCTCGGAGAATTGCGCCGCGGGCGTGGGCTCCGACGGCGAGGCAGGCATATTTGTTGGTTTTCTTTCTTGGGGCGCTGGTTGTTGGTAAGGAACACTTGCCTAGGCTGGGTGTTCGCTTGGGGTTTGTCGTTGCTCTTCTGACCGAAACAAGGACTGATGGTTTCCTCTTGTCAGCTCTGTGTTGGCGTTGGAAGAGGGACAAGAATCCGATCAGCCGCTGTTGCTGAGCGCGCTGAATGGGGAGGGAGGCTCAAGGATGTCGGTGAACGGGTAGGGAAGGGGGAAGGGGATCACGCCGTGTCTGCTCGTTTGCTGCTGGATCGTAATAGAGATGGGCGCTTTTTGGACTTGAACTGAACGGGCAAGGGGCGGCGACAGACGACGCGGTTTCCCCCACCCCCTTCCAAAAAGGCCATTAGGCCCACATGGAGCTTTGGTTTGTCGAGAACACAACATGCCAGATGTTTGAAGCAAAGCGTTGGAAACGGGTCATTTCCTCCCCAAGGTTTGCCATCTTTTCCCAGTTTTTGCTGATTTTGCTCTTCGTCCTCAGCATTCTGCTCAACCAGACTGGGGTCTGAATCGCGCAAAGGGACGATGTTGCGTCAGACGAGCCACCATGATACCAATAGCAATGACAGTATGCAGGACTGGATTTCGTCCCTTGAGGTTGACGAACGGACGACCTGCAGCACCAGCTGATTTGAAGAGATTTAGTCGAGCCAATCGAGGAGCCGAGTTTGGACTATTCCCCTTCCCCTGACGAAACTCCCGCTGACAAGTATCTTACAACCAATGACCTCTTGAATTGGATATTTTCACTCCTCGTTTAAATGGGCATTTGGTCCGTAACATATGATATCACTAGATAAATCAGTACTTCCATTTCGTCTGACTTGTTTAAGATCTTCGATCTTTCTGGCACGTACTGCTGCTGGTTACGCGAGTGCCAAGATGGCATGCGCTCGCGTACCCAGAATGAAAAGGCCGCATCGAGATTAAATATCCGACATCCACGGCAGCCAAGGGAAATGGCCCCATGCGATCCTTTGAAGCATCTCGATTGTACAGTATCTTCACATGGCCGAGAGAAAATGATCCCATGCAGTCCTTTGAAGGAGCCCGATTGTAGTCTACCAGCTATCGTAGCTGACCACCGAAACCTAACGAGGCGACACAAGCACAACGATCCTTCCACACGAAGCAAGCATACTGAGAGACGACACACTGGTTTATTCTCACAAAGGGAGTCACTGGACGCAACATGTAGTAGTAGCGACATGGAGCTCAGATCTACTTCTTGAAGACCTGGATGTTGTTGACCTTGAACCACGCGTTGCCGTCGTTCTTCTTCTGCTCCTCCAAGACGAGGAAGAACTCCTCAAAGAAGGGGAAGCCGGTCGCGGGGTTGTGGCCACCGGCCGCAGCGCACGGCGCGCTCGCCGGCGTGCCCCAGAAGAGATCCTTGTTGTTGTAGATCTTCATCGAGGTCGTGCCACCGGGCTTGACGTCGTATGTCTGCACGCCACCAACCTTGGCGCCGACAACGATGGTCGGGTTCTGGTAGAGCTGGAGGTACTGACCGTTGCCGTCAGTTCCCCAGACTGTGGCCATCGAGTTCTTGGGGGTGTTGGCGAACTGAGCCGTGCACCCCGACGTCATTGGCTGCGAGTTCTGGTACCACATGGACTTGGTATGCGACGACGGGCAGAAGCACGGCTGGCCATCCTCCTTCCGTGGGCCGTTGTGGAGCGTGAGCTGGCCGTAGCTCGCGACGTTCGTGAATCCACCGAACCCTGTGAAGTCGTACCCGTTCACGGCGTCCTGCGTAAACATCTCGAAAATGTCCAGCTCGCCCCAGTACGGCCAGCCGTTGCCGACACCGAACTGGTTCCGCAGCTTGGTGTTGAGCATCCAAATGTTGGTGTCGCTCGAGTCGGATCGCTCCCACTCAATGTACACAATCTTCTCACCACCCCATGCCGCCTTGGTGCGGATGGGCGTAAAGGAGTTGCTGGACGTGAGCTTGATGCCATCCGGGCCGACCATGCCAGCGGCCACGGGGGCACCGTTCGCGTACTCCCAGTTGGACGGGTCCTTCCAGTTGAAATCCACGGCCTTGTACGGCGCTGCCGGTCCTGACGGCGCCGCCGTTGCGGGCGCTTGTGTCGGAGGAGGGGCAGTTTGGGCAATAGGAGCTGGGGTCGGGGCGGCAGAGCTTGGCACCGGAGTCGTCAGTGCGGGCGTCGACGATGCAGGCGTCAACGACGTAGGCGTCGATGTTGAAGGCGGTCCCGACGTTGTGTTAGTGGCTGACGTGGGATCGGACTGCACGGCCATGCCAGCCTCCAGCGAAGCCTCACCCGCCACGGATCCGTCCGATGCTGGGGCCGGGCTCGCGCTACCCGCCTTGCTTCCCGTGGTCACATCCACCCCGTGGACACCAGCGGCGTCATCCGTTGAGGGGGCCGCCGGTGCCACCGTCGTAGGGGCCGGTGTCGGCTCAGTCTATAGTCACACAAAGCGAGCAACGACGTCAGCACCATGATCGAACCCAAGTCAATACTGCAGGAGCAAACTTACGAATCCAGACTTGACATTGGCGCTCGTGCTCTTGCCCGAGGTCGCGGCGATGCTGACGCCGATCACGACGAGACAGAGAAACGCCAGACCGGCGTAGATGGGCTTCTTGCGCTTCTCGAGCTTCTCGCGGAGCACCCCCATGTTGTCCTTCTCGTCATGCTCCATATCATGTTCGTCGGAGGGGCGCGCAGGGGTGGCCTGGCCGCCAAACGGCGTCGCGGTCGGGGTCGCTTCCGTCATCCTGGTTGTGTTGGTTTCTTGGGACGAGGAAGAGTTCGCAAATAAAAAGAAAAGGACGCTCTGTTGGATTTGTTGGCGTTGGCACGAGAGTTGGAAATCCAGGACTGATCACGGTCGTGCTCTGGACCACCACGCAATGGCCGTTGCGTGAGGATCGGCGCCAAGTCTGACAGAGCCTCTGTGTCTGGATTCCAGACACAGCGCCCACATCTGTGTGACACACGGACCGAATGGTAAAGGACCTTGCTTATCCAGGGTCGGGAAGCCAGTCGATTTTCGAGCCAACGGTCCATACGAAAGAATCACGGCTGGCTTCGTTGAACTGGCCTGGTCTGTTCAGACGTTCGGCGTTCATTTCAGCACGGACGGGTACAAATGTACTGATTTTGGACTAATTTTGATGCACGAAGAGTCAGTTTTATCGGATCCGGCTCTTCGGCACGACCAGTTGGAGCGATGATATTTTGGGGGTACACTGTAACTTTGTAGATCTCGCACGTACCCTGAATCCTGTCTAAAACGATAACTCAGGGTTACGTATCGCTGATTACGGGGAAGTCCTGAAACGGCAACTGAGATATTAATACCGCAGTCCAGTTCAACATCCATGTAAGGGACGGGATCAGCAGATCTCCTGATGCCTGCACTGTACGTACATAACCCCGTCTACTGGTGCAACCACCCTCAACCTCTCGACCCTCACAAGTGGCCCAGCTGCTTCAGCGTGTCTCCTCCTCCGGCGTGTTCATGACGCTACGTGCTGTGGAGCCAACGCGTCATCGCAATGGAGCTCTTCACCAGTGACGACGACGCAGGTCGCCTGGTCTAGGTGCCCGTCTGCTTTAATCGATCTGGTGAGTGTGGTGGGCGGACAATCACAATGGGCGGTCTTTGTATCAACTCGAGGGTAACTGCGCCCCAGCAGGTGTCTGCCTTGGCTCCCTTGGCTCGACGGAACACACCGAAGTACGATCCCGAGAGCGATCGTGGTTATCCATCCTAAATGCCCCACCAAGGGCGACGACTTCGCTTAGTCGATCAAGCTTTCATTAGGAACCAATGAGCGCAGATGCCGGCGACGATATCCAGGGATGCCATGCACCGCTTGAAGTCCCGACAAGGCAGAAGCCGGTGGCGTCAGCGGGCGGCTTCTAGCAGTCTGAGCCCACTGACAACTGGGGTGATCACGAGCGATTTCACCGCAGTAGCTCCGTGTCCTCTGGGATCGTATGAGGCACCGACGTCATGGCACAATACACCGCTGAGGTATCGTCCAGCTTTGGTCTTTCTCCACCAGCAGCACCCTGGAGGCTCGAAGCAGCCAGCGAACTTGAATGGCGGAGATGTGGTTGGCTTGGTGGTGACGGTCTCAACGGTGGTGGACGGCGGCGCCCGCATGCACACACCACATCGCCAGCCACTGGCGTTGGATTGTCGGCTGCGCTGCGGGGCACGAGTCGATGGCGCCTGTGGCATCGACGCGCGCAGACACGACATAGCGGACCGACCACACACGGCTCGCAGTGGAGCTCAATCCCAAACAGCGCAAGTGGAGACCGTGTGGAGGCACTCGCGCAGACAATGGAATCCGACAAGGTCACGTCACACTCTGGTATCTCTAGCGAGGCCGCGATCGGGCCCATGGGAATCTTCCGCCAGCGGTCGGGCTTGCCTTCTGCGGCACGACCAGAAAACCACGTCAGACAAAATCCAGGCAAAACAAATTCCACATTGTGTCGTACCAGTGCGATACAACGCGATCGAGTGGTGCGCACCCATGGAGAGCTGCGTGACAAAGCCGTCGCCATCTAGCACTACGCGGTGGTTCACGGCACCAGTCACAAGGCTTGGCTCAGAGGGCATGTCACCTTGAGTCGGGATTTTCCATGGCACAAACGTCGTGCGCGTGTCGGGACGAGCAGTTTTCCCATGCGCACCGTCGCCCCACGTATAGATCTCTCCGTCCCCACTCAGTGCCGACGACACGTACGCACCGGCGCCGACACTGGTAATGGTGCGTCCACTGAGCTCGTCGACGGCCATGGGCATGTCGCTGAACGACATCGCCGACTGGCCGATGCCCAGCTGCCCGAACTGATTTCCTCCAAACGCGTACACAAAGTTGGTGGACCCGACTGTACATAGCACAAGCGAGTGGTCGTGGCCGGCCGCGACGCTCGTTGGCTGGAGACCACGGAAGAAATTGACTTCGACGGGCTCGAGCTGGTCGTGGTCTCCACCGATACCGAGGCAGCCGCGTGTCCCACGACCAAAGGCAAACACCATCGAGTAGCTTGCGTAGACTGCGTGCTTGTCGCCTCGGCTGGCGCGGGGCACTGCGACCACGAGCGAGTGCGAGTGGCCTGCTGCGATATCCACGACGATAGCGGAATCCAACCTCGACTGGATTTGCCGTGGAGAGGATTGGGCGTCTCCGCACGGGACACGTTTGCCGAAACCGAGCTGGCCGTGCGTGTTTCTCCCCCAGCTGAACGCTTTCCCGCAGCTCGCCATGGCCACGACAAAGTGGTTGCCCGCACTTAGTTTGATGACTCGCACATTATCCAGCGTGGGACAACTGACGAGTCGCGGCGTGAGTTCGACGGGATCGTGGCGACGCAGCAGTGGCTTCTCCATCCCCGTATCTTCGTCGGTGTCGTCCGTCTCACTGTCGCCTGGGCTGCTCCGCTCGTGGTCTACACTGGGATCTTGTATGCTGTCGCATTCGATCGTGTCAGTTGCCTTGGTCTCGTCACCATCGCCGAGGCCAAGCTGTCCATATTTCCTGGTACCCCACGCAAAGACTCGACCACAATCGTCGATCGCATAGGCCGCCAAGTGGCCTGCCTCCACGCTCACAATCCGATTCGGCTCGCTCTCATCACTGGCACACTGAGGGTCCGGGTCCTCAGAAAAGGTGATTGCCGCTTGGACGAACGAGACCTCCTGCAGCTTCCACATGCGGATGCCGTCTTGGTGGAGAAAGAGCCGTCCGCAAATCATGACCCGTCCGGTACTTGTGAGAAAAAGACTGAGTTTGTCGCCGGCCGAGGCTTGGCGCGCATGATCTCGTCGCAGGGGTGCGACTCGCTTCAGGACCTCGACGTGGTGCTCCGAATTGTCGTGGCCCAACGCCCCGTCTTTCGTCCCGTAGCCCCACGAGACGGGTCTGACTCTGAGTGCCGCCTGCTCGATAATTCTCGCTATCGTGGCGGCAAGGCGATAGGACTCACCGACGCGATGGCCCAGGTGCGACGGCATCTCAACCTGCGGCTGGACGGCGCATTCCTTGTCGAGAAATGCGCGGGTCTCATGATACTTCGGTGGGCGGACGATCTTTTTCTTTGCTGCTTGAGCGATAAGCTTCGTGGGTGCTACACTGCCGTGAGCATCAGATCCCTTGAGGCTTGGAGCTTCGTTGACGATCCCTCGAGCAAGCACATTGTTGGCAAGAGGCTGGGATTGGGTAGGGTGGGGCGTGGACTGTGTATCGCTCACAGCTGGAGAGGAAGAGGAAGAGTCATGAGACACTGTTGCTGGTGAAGACGGCGTGATCGCTGTGCGCCGCGGCATCGTGATGATCACGTGTGGATCGCTCGGCAATCCTCTCCGTTCACGACGCGACGCTTGGGCTGATCCTTCAACACGTCGCGACGTTTCGCCTCTGACAAGCGAGGACAATCGAAGATGGGGAACGAGAAGGCGAAATATCCTTTTATTCCAGCATGGAAGGAGTGAGTGGCTGGTGAGCTCGTCCCCAGCTCACACCTTAGACATCTTGGTGCTTGCCGATCGCTCACTTGTCATGCGCACGTCACAAAGCAGCGTGAAGAGCGCGAGCATGGCCGACAAAATCTGTTTTCCATTAGGCAAGCAGAGCAGTTAGAAAGCCATTCACGCAACACTCAGGGCATTCACAATTGCACTTTACCTGGCAGCTCCCCACGACTACCGCGTAGATCCCCAGCAGCTTGTAGTTAGCAACAATCGAGTCAAGTACATTCTGGCGGCACCAGTCTCTCCCTCGAGCTGGACACGGGAACCCGACCTGGGAGCTGCAGTCGGCACTGTTCTTCGCACAGTAACTGCCCGCCACAGCGTTGATACTAGTGACCATATCCAGTACCGAGACGTCCCATTCGGTCAAGCTGTGGCTCTTCAAGTTGGCCACGCTCGTGTAGCCGCAGCAAAACATCGAGTTCTGGATCCCTCGCCACCCACCCGGGTCGAGCCGCGTGTACTTTTCTAGCATCGTGAGGATCGCGGTCTCGAACGCGACAACGCGATACTCGCGAAAATCGCTGGCCTCGTCCGCGTCCGCGACTTCTCGTAACGTCAACGCAACCGCGCCACCCAGCGTGATGATGAACGCGCCAGTCAAACTCAGAAGAATGTACTACGAAGGGCAGGAGAGATCCATTAGCGCACAGTCTCCTTCACGTTGAAGGACTGACGTACCATCCCGAGCGCATAGTTTCGCCGTCCATTGGTAATGCACCGCCGCTGCCGTTGGAGTCCGTAGAGCCCGAGCAGCGAGATGAGCGCGAGCGAAGGGCCCGTGAACGTTGCGACGAAGTACGCGAGCGTCGGCACCATGTGTGCGTTCTCTTGGTAGTAGAGGCAGTAGAGACCAATGCACAGCAGTCCGATCCCGAGCAAGATGATGAGCACGTTCCACGCGTATTGAAAGACTTCGAGCGGCGCCGCACAGCTCACGCCCGTGACGACATTGCTGAACGAGCCCTGGCGTTGCATGGCCAGGCGCTGGCGACGAAGGATATCGAGCTCCAGATGCGTGACAGCACGCGAAGGATTTGTCTGCGGAGCGGTCATAGTGCTGGGAGTACTGCTGCTGGGGTGTATCCGACAACGCTTACTGGAGAGCTGCTCGTCGATGACTACGCCTGTGTCACACGCACCAGAAGTTGGTGACGACGCGCCTCTTGGAGGGAAAGAACAATCTCACGTTGAAACCGAATGCTCTCGTGTTTTCTTCAATCAGCATGAATAGATATGATGATACAGCACCCCTTTTCAGAACGTTTCGTTCCGGTTATGTCCATTGTGGACTCGCACTGAGAGCAACACAGTGGTAGGCACCTGCACATAAACATCAACACACGTCAGTACCGGTTGTCTCCACACAGGCATGGTCACTACCGCCGAACGTACCACACGCGATCTTGTCTATCGGGAATTCGGACACCACACTGACCGATTTGAGCTTGGCATCCTCTCGGTCTAGCGTTTGCCCGTTGCCAGCGGCGGCCGAGCCCCACACAAAGAGCTTGCCGTCGGTTGTACTGGCCGCGGACGTGAAAGTGCCACACGCGATGGCCGAAATTCGCTGCAGGCTGTTCGCGTCTCCCTGGAAAATCGTCGACCGCGGAAGCTTGAGCTGCTGAGGCGTAAGCACCACCATATCTTCGGCATCGACCAGCTTGTCGCCCAATTGCCCAGCCGCGGAATCACCCCATCCGTACACTCGGCCGTGCGTCGTGTACGCAAGGGAATGGTAGCTCCCACACGCCACACCAACAGCTCGTTCGCCCTCTCGCGACTCGACCCACGGACCGTTGACCTTGACGGGGGAAAGCGCATTATCTCGGGAACCCGTGCCCAGCGCACCCGAGCTGCCAAACCCCCAGCTGAAAACGTCGCCGTCTTTCGTCAGTACACAAGAGTGGCATTCGCCCGCGTCGACTTGGACCACGTGTTCGTTTTGTAAGCCAGTTACTTGGACGGGCAGCTCTTCGTCATTCTCTCCGCCGTTCCCGAGTCGCCCACCAAAGCCGGCACCAAACGCAAAGACCGTTCCGGCCTTGGTGAGCGCCAGCGTATGCTCCCGTCCACACGCGACTGCCTCGATTTCCGTGAGTGCTGCCACTCGGCTCGGAGTCACGACGCTGCCGCTTTCGCCTGTACCGAGTCGGCCCGCCTCAGCCCAACCAAAGCCATACAGCTCCCCGTTGAGGAGCACGACCATCGTGTGCTCACGCCCACAGGCCACCTGACGAGCTCCTGCGATCTGTGGACCGCCCTGATTTCTCGCCATCTCCGAGAAGAAGTCCACGCGCTTGGGCAGCTCGACCGACTGCTCGTCGCCATGACCCAGGCGACCGCACTCTCCATACCCAAACGTATAGAGACATTGGTCCTCGGCCGTGATAAGCGCTGTGTGGCGATAGCCGCACGCGACTTGCAGCACACGGCGCGTTGGCAACGGCAGCTCCAGCACGCGAATGTCGTGCACGCTATGTGGCCTGCAGCTGATCCCATCGATCGGCGTCGAGCTCAGCTTGGATTCCTCGTCCAGCGAGAGCCCGTTCGATTGCCCCCACAAGAACGCCAGTCCGGGCACTGAGATCGTCTCGCTCATCACGGCCGGTGGGAACCGTGCATTCTGTGTCATCGTCACGTCAAAGAGGTACCCCGGAATCATCCACGCGCTGCTCGTGGCGCGAATGGCAGGCAGCAAGAGCTGCTCAAGCGTACGCAGAACACGGTCCCAGGATGAACCGGCTGACGACGCCGCGAGATCCATGGCGCCAGTTGTGGCGTTCTTGATCGCACGGATCGGGTCGGACGAGCTTCTTCGCATCGCATCGGCAGCAGCGAGCGACTCGCTGTCGAGCACGGATGAGCTCGTGCGGGTGAGGATCGACTTTTGGGACGGTCCCGCTCCGCTCGCTGTGACGCTTGGCGTGCCCGCCAGGTGGAACTGCCGCTCCACAACCGGAGCGAGTGCCTCCCACATCTCAAAGCCGGCGCCGCGTTCTAGGTTTGTTCGCAACGACGCTAATCGTGGGGAACTGAGACTTTCGCTGCTTGTTCGCGAGGCCCCCACCATGAGACGAATCGCTTCAGCGAGCGGATGCGGGCATATCGACGGTAAAATGGACGCGCTGTGGGCCGTGCGATAAAAGTGCTGCAGCCACGACAGCGTCAGTGACCAGCGCGTAGTCAATGCACTCGTGCCTTGCTTGGTCGGCGACAACGGGCCGCTCGCGCGGTCGCTCATCGCCGCGACAGCCAGCAGGTACAACTTGAGTTCGAGTGGAAACGAAAGCTGCGCGCCGCGAGCGACGATGGCGTCACAAGCCTCGTTCACGAGCCCACGCGCACTGTCCAAGCGGTACTCTTGCAGTGCGACGTGGGCCTTGACCACGGTCTCGCAGGCTGCATCCTGAATCTCCATCGCGGCGATAGCGTTCTCGATACGCGTTTCAGACGCGGACACGACGGCGTGGCGAAACTGGCTAGCGAGCGCCTCGAAGAAGACTTTGGCGCTTTGGATCTCGCTTTTCGCCGTGATGGCACCGCCACGGTCCACAAAGAGTCGCTGCAAGTCCTCAAAGTAGAGCCGATACGACTGCGTGGTCGCCGAGAGCCACTCCGCGTGGAACACGATCGCGAGCTTCGGGTCAATGGCTTCGTCGAAAAATGTGAGCTGTCCTTCGCGCCGTAGAAACGGAAGGCTTTTCCACCGCGTCTCATCCCGTGTCGGCAGGTATCCATCTGCGAGGTGGGCGCCGAAGTTTTGCAGGAGGCAGTTAAAGAGCACCGCCGGATTCTCGCGCAACAGTTCACGGTATATTTCCATGGTGGAGGAAGGCTGGACGAATCCGTACTCGCCCAGTGCGATGGACGCAGCGTACGGTCCGAGCATAAACCAAATCGGTGCGTCGACATCCCAGAACTGAGACGCACCTTCTTCGGCCTGCAGGCCGCTCATGATTTGGGTCATGAATTCAATGAGTCGACTCTTACGGGACCGCCAGCGGCTCTTGTCGGCATTTTGATCGTGCGAGAGTCGAAACTGGAAAAGCGTCTTGGCAATGCGGCCAACGATATCGGCTGCAAGCAAAATCTGCACGCCGGGTTGGCGTAGGCTGTTGACGTACGCAAAGACCAGTGGGAACAAGCTCGTGTTGACACCCTGGCTCTTGAGCGTGCGTCGCAGATGGATCACATCGATGAGATAGATGCGGCGGGCAGTGAACCCGCGTCGTGCGCCCGAAGGCAGTGAATCGAACGAGGACTGCCTCGCACGGGCATCCGGGTTATAGGCCATTGACACTGACGCCGAGGCAGCGCGGGTGCCGCGTGCGTCATTAGTAAAGGCGGACCCAATCTCATCCCCCATGGTCACCAACTTGTCGGCGATGTCTCGCACATGGCGGCGCAGCAGACGCTTGATCGTCAACTCGAGCTCGTCGATGATGGCCGCGGCGGGATCCGAGAGGGGCGACTCGGTGGTCTTCAATGCGTGGCTGCCAGCCACCAACTGCACAGTGGTCATCTTGACTTCTTGCAGGCGTCGCAACACAGGCACCAATTCGATCTGGTACTTTTGCACAAACGCCTGCTTCAAATTGAGCTGCAGACGGCTGCGGTTCGGCTCGACGGCAATCACAATGTCGCCATGGCACGAGAGGCTCTTCGGCCGCTTGAGCAAAAACTGCCGCGCCGGGTGGTTGTTGATCGGATCCTCGGTGGTCTCGAGCTGGTAGTAGAGAAGGTTGAGGTACGGTGTCCACCGCGGCGAGATGCCTTGCACGAGCTCACTAATGTCGTGGGCAGAGAGCACCTCAATCGTGTCATTGCCAGCCCGCAAGAGCACGCCGTGGACCATACTGGAGCGTAGAGAATACCGCAGCACGTCGTCGTACTTGGAACTAACACGAACAATTTCGCCCTTTTCGTGGGCACCACGCACGCACCTCACCCAGACGTCGGGAAACTCGCTAAACGCAAATCGGCTCAGGTCGCCGTGGACGCGCAGGCCACCAGTCAGTTCGGCTAGGTCTCTTCTGTCGATCTGCATCACGTCGATTTCGTCGCTTCGGGGAAGTGCACTGGCCACAACGGGAATGCCGCGAATCGAAAAGGCCGCGAGTAGCGGGAAGACGGGGAACTTGCTCATGGCAGCGTGCATGCCATGCGCCGACGTGAGCTGCTCTAGCGTGCGGCGAAAGCGCGCGAGATCAGCCATTTCTTTCTTGAGTCGCTTTTCACCACCCCAAGTCTTGGAACCGTACTCGAGCTTGATCGTCTTCATCTTGACGACATCGACATCGTCGTCGACGGGCGAGCCCGACCAGGACGCGGACCAACCGGTGGACGAGAGCACGGACGACTTATCCGAGCGACTATCCGAGCGGCTATCAGAGTTGTCGCTCTCAGTCTTGCGCATTTGGGAATGGTCGTGAGAAGATGACGACACGCTGCGGTTGGTGTCGCGCGACTGGACCGTCGCGTAATGGATCTCAGCCACGATCTCCGCAAAGAGATGGAACTGAAGCCAAATCTACAGGAGCAGCGAACAGTCAGGGCGCCGCATCTCATAAGCCGCCGAGGGTGAGCCAGAAGGTACCGACCGTATACAGTCGCTTTAGGCGTCGGCGACGGCCATTGAAGTCGTCATCCTTACGGTCCTTCAGAGACCTTAATTACGCGGGCGGTCAGCGATATGGTTACACAGCAATTGAGACTCGAATGGAAAGGGGGTACGCACTTCCAGCAGAAATTCCACTCGCTGATCCAGTCGCGATGGCCCATGGCCTCGACGGCGTCGCGGCGGTCGCGCAGCGTGAGCGTGAGCACGTGGCGCAGCTGCGCGACCCAGACGCGCCGTCCGGCAGCGTTGGCGTCGGCGACCTCCATCATGACTTCCTGCCACAGCCGTGCCTCCGACTTGCTGGAGAATCCAAGCGAAAACTGGTTGGCCCCGCAGTGGACTTCGATGCAGTAGTACATGCCCTGCAGCGACAGCGTCGGGCTGATCTCGGCCTAACACTCGTATTAGTATCACTACAGCAACGGTTGCGGCAGGGTCCCCCTTCCAAACACACCTTGAGAAGATCGGTTTCCTTCACGCGTACGCTTCAGCATCGCCACACACAGCCCACTACTGTCAGTATTGAACAGCCGTTGGGTACACGTAGTCACGTCTACCTGTCTCCTTTCTTCTTCTCGTACCGCAAGAACCCATCGGCCGTCACGACCATTTGCCTGCAGCAACCCCACATCCAACCAGCGCACCCATACTCATAAACACCGAGCCAATTCGATCGCATGCAGCAGCTGCACGCACCGCGACCGCCATTGCCGCAAGAAACCGCTGTTCTTCTTCATGACTTTGCCCTCGAGTCTCGCGTTCGCGCGTGACACTGGCGCCACCGGCGAGGAGGTCGCGGCACCCGCCATCAGCGCTGAGTTGGCTCCGGAAGCGGAGGATTGCGGAATGGCCGCGAGCGACCAGCGCTTCTTCATGGCGGCGGCGGCGGCGTCGTCACGTTGCCTGGATTTTCACACTTTGCCGTGGCTTCTGCCAATATCGACTGATCATCACTCCTTCGAGCGACCTTCGAGCGACCTTGGATCGGTTTTACTAACAACATTCGTCGAGTTGAGAGAGATGTGAGAGTCGAGAAATGTGATGATGGCGATCCACAGCCTTTTGTTGCGCATAGAATTCGCGGAGAGATACAGCGATGGGCCATTTGCGGAGAAGGATCTCATCAGTGTGAGTACCAGGTATTTTCATGTCATCCTAGTCCCTATCAAAATAGGGACTAGGACGACTTCGTATTTAACTGATACCAGTATGTTCAACTCTTGATCTTGCAGTGCATCCACTACAGCAGATTTGGAAAGTGAGCTGGACTTTTGAGGGTTAACTCAGAATTTGGACCCGCAGTACTGCAAGTATCACTTTCCGATTCTGGCGGCTTACATTGATCTGAACTACACGAGTTTTCAGCTGACGACCCTGCAGCTAAAGACCGGTCCATGCCAATTGAAAAACTGAGGTTGAGACACAATCGCTGCTGCTTCATGTTCAATAATGTGGAGTCTGCGCCTTGTCCGCCGAATCTCCAGAACCAGTCGTTGCGCCTTACTCACGAGACGGGCGACAACAAATGCTTCGAGCAGCATTGAGATCTGCCAACAACGCAACGAACTTCAACTCGTACTTAGCACGTTTCTTACTGTATCTCATTCGTACTTTGACGAGTAGCATAACCTTGTGTAACCCCAGCCGGTTACTCGTCCCTTGTTTGCCTCCTCCCAAACACGGGACATGCGAGCCACGCGGAAATCTGGAAGAGCGGCCACACAGTTTCTTCGCCATACAGACATCAAGGGAAACTTCCCCATCAGAGATCCCCTACGTGTCCCCCCTCTCTCTCTCCTCCCCCTCCCGTGAAGATGCAGCACCACCACGGCGGACCGCCGCCTCCTGCACCTCCTCCTCCGCCGGGCCCCCATGGTGGCGTCTACGCTCACCACCAGCAGCAGCAGGCGCCGCCAAAGGCCGGCGGCATCCCCTACATTGGCTCGCGCATCTCGCTCATTTCCAAGACCGACATTCGGTACGAAGGCTTCCTCTTCAACATCGACACGCAGCAGAGCATGGTCGCGCTTCAGCACGTGCGGTCGTTTGGTACGGAAGGCCGTCGGCCCGACCACATTCCGCCGTCGGACCAAGTGCTGCCGTATGCGACGTTCAAGGCCGCCGAGATCAAGGACCTCCACGTGTGCGAGGCCGCGCCGCCCGTGTATGGTGGAGGATTCGCGCCGCCACCGCCACCACCGATGCCCCACCAGCCGTACCACCAACACGCGCCGCAGTACGGAGCGCCGCAGCCGCCGCTTCCTCCGCCGCCTCCGCCGGCTGCGCAGGCGCCCCCTCCTCAGCCGGCATTGCCGCCGTCGCCCGTCAAGAACAAGCCTGCTGTACCTACGCTGCTCACGCCTGGATCCATGTCAAGCGCTCGTATGGCGAAGCCGCCGTCTCCGCAGAGGCAGCAGGAACGCCAACAGCAGGTTCAGCACCACGAGACCCAAGCACATGACAGTGAAGAGACTGGCAGCGCGAACCAGCACGCTCACGCGAGAGGAGGTCGCGATACCGGCGGCGGTGGCGCGCGTACGATCCCTGGTATGGGCGGTCACTTGCTCAAGCGCAAGGAACGCCGCGTGCCTGGTGGTGAGGGCGCCGAGGGCGGCGCGGCTGCGAGTGCCGTGACAACGGGACAGGATTTCAATTTCGAATCGGGCCTCACGACGTTTGACAAGGAAGAAGAATTCCAGAAGCTCAACATCAACGACAACAAGGCCAAGGTACGCCACACTGATGCGTCCTCTCCGACCCGTATTTTGGCATATCTCACAAGTCTTTCTTGTTGTGACCCTAGGGCTCGTACCAAAAGTCGTCATTCTTTGATACCATTTCGTGCGACGCGCTGGATCGTCTCGAGGGCAACTCCAACCGGTTCAATGCCGGACAGGAGCGCAAACTCAACACGGAGACGTTTGGAGCGGTTGGCTTGAACAACAACAACCGCCGAGGGTACCGTGGTAACCGTGGCGGAGGCGGCGGTGGACGCGGTGGCGGAAATCGGCGAAACAACAATGGCGGTGGCGGGCGTAGTGGGGGTGGACGTGGCGGAAATGGAAACAACGGTGGTGGCAACCCGTGGAACCGCAATGGCAACCCCGCACAGGCATAGTGGGGAGGTTCGCGTGCCCACGCGTCCGTCGCAATTGGCCTTCAAGATCGTAGTTAGGAAGACGCGGACGTCTCCATTTCTAGTTCGTGATCCAGACATAATGAACGGGTGGTGAAGTCTGCATCAAATTGGCCTCTCTCCAAAAGGCTGTCTCTCTCTGTCACTGCATTTTGGAATAGGACGGTGTGGCAAGTGAACTCTATCGGTCTCAAACCGCTCTGGCTAGGCGAACTGCGTCAGCGATGTTGTTGACATTGAAGTGGCAACTACCACCCGCGAATGGAGCGATTCCTGTCTAGTGAGTGCATCCAGTTGAACTTTCCCATCCACTAGTGACAACAAGGAGCACCATACACAAGTTAGATTTCATTTTGGGTATGTCTGGTGGTATGTAAGGAGACAGCGACGGGAGAGCGCAACGCAAGAGCCCCATGGGGACGATCAAGTAGCGAAGGGCTTGGAAAAAGCGGCAGCTCACTGGCGGCCACACATTTCGATCTGCTGGAGAGCTCCATAGTAGGCGTCACGGTCGACTGATGCGTCGTTCTAGCCAAAGGAGAAATGTTAGGTCAGATGCGTTTCATGGGCCAGAGAGTGTGAAAGCCTGCTACGTACCGCCTGGTTCAGGATCGTGTATGTACAGCCAATGAACTTCTCAACGAGCTCTTCGTGCTCAGGCGCGAGCGACACGATGTGCTTGACGTGGAGATCGATGCGGGCCGTCTCGACCTTGTGCGTGAACCACTTTTCGATGGTCGACGCTGGCACAGTCGGCATGTCCTTGGCGATCCATTCGAACGGCGGCACTCCGGCAAACAGCGAGTAGCGGAACTTGACGTAGCAGTTGTCTTGGATCCACTTGGCGACAGCCTCGTACTCGGGGTCATGAAGCTCCTGGACGCCGTCCGGCTATCAACAAAAGAAGGTAAGCCACCGTATAAATGAAGAGACCCCGCGATAGAGTGATACTTACGCCGCCCATCCTCTTCATGAGACACTGGCCGAGCGCGCCGTAGTGGAAGTCAACGATCTGCCTGAGTAGGTTCACGGCAACGGGGTCGCGACCGGCCTCCACGGCCTCCATTGCCATGCCGTGGAGACGCTTGAGGTACACGGCCCACTCGTTGAAGTCGACAGCGTTCGAGTGGTCCATATCCAACGCCCACAGAGGCGGCACGTCTGGTGACACGGGGCTGAACGGCCACGAGTTCGGGTCCAATCCGAGACCGGTAGGCTGGATGACGTCCGCTAAGTCGGACACCTGCTCACCTGGGGCAAGTAGTGTCTCACCACTCTTCGATGGCTCGAGCACGGGCTCGCCCGGGTTACCGTAGAATCCGGTAGGCTCGGGTTCACCGGGGTTACCGTAGAGTCCGGTAGGCTCGGGTTCACCGGGGTTACCGTAGAGTCCAGCAGGTTCGGGTTCGCCAGGGTTACCGTAGAGTCCGGTAGGCTCGGGTTCGCCATGGTATCCGTAGAGCCCAGCCGGCACGGGCTCGTCAATGATACCGTTGTCGTTGACGGGCTCGACAGGCATCACTGGTTCCGGCTCGGTCTCGCCATGGTACCCGTAGACTCCAGCCGGCTCGGGTACGTCAGGGTTTCCGTTGTCATCAATGGGCTCGATAGGCGTCGCTGGTTCTGGCTCGGTCTCGCCGTGGTACCCATCGTCGGCGATTGTTGGGTAGTAGCCTTCGCCGTGGATGATGTATTCATGAGGCTGCTCAGGTGTTGGCGGCTCTTCATGGTAGACAAAGCCACCGTCAATGGATTGCTGTGGCTCGGGCTCGCCAACAGGCGGCTGGTAGCCGCTGTCGCCACCGACGATCTCCTCGTGCGGCTTTTCAGGTGCTGGCAGCACTTCTGGGAAAGTGAGACCCCCGTCAATGGACGGCTCGGGCTCACCATGGTAACCCCCGTCGTTCACATTGACGACCTCTATAGGCTGCTCAGGAGTAAGCGGCTCCTGCGGGAACACGAGACCACCGTCGATGGACGGCTCGGGCTTGGGTCCGACTTGGTAACCACCGTTTACGGGGCCGTTGTAGCCGTCGTCCTTATCCACTACTGGTTCCATCAACTGCGCAATGGAGAACGTAGGGCGCACTGGAGGTACGTCCACGTCGGGCATGTGAACCAGCGGTGGCGCTAGCGGCACGTCCACTGGAAGCGCCATCGTCGTGACCACTGGAGACGGCGTGAGCATCGGAGCCATCGTCATGACGGTCGGTGGTGTCTTCACGACCGTTGGAGTCACGGTGGGTTTAGCGGCCAACCCGGTCGTCTTGCCGTCGTCGTCGTCGTCGTCCTTGTCGTCGTCCTTGTCGTTGTCCTTGTCGTCGTCATCAAAGTTGGCCTTGTCGACTTCGTCAAAGTCCTTGGGCAGATTCTGCGACGCCACCACTGTAAATGTCGGCACGGTGACCGTCTTCTTGATGCACTGCGCGATCTCCTGGAGCGCCTTGTTCACAGCCGTGCGGGTCTTGCGCTTGGTCTCGTCTTGCTTGCGCAGACACTTCTTGGCGCCGTCGTAAAAGTCGTCCACCTTCTCCACCGCCTTGTTCTCTTCCTTCAACGACGAGTACAGCGACTTGATGGCCTTCTTGTCGCGCTTCTCGAGCGTCGCCCAGTACTTGTAGACGCGCGTGAGCTGGATTTTCTTGGTATTGCTTCGCGGGGCGAGATCTTTCCACGTCGGCATGATGTCCGTGCTGAGCTGGATCTCCTTTGTCGCCGGGGCTTTCTTCATGTTCCCGAACATCGCGGCGTCCGTCGATTGCATGACCACGGCGATCATGCCCACGGCGATCGCGGACCACTTCATCCTGGCAAGACGCTGGCTGAGCTTCTGCGGTAGTCGACGTGGGTGAGAGGAGGATAATGGAAGAGTGAGTGGACTGTCATGCCGTGGTGGCGGGCATCTGGTCTATCAGCGGTCGATCGCCACCAGCGCCACAGAAGACCCCGCCTGCGGTTGTGAGAGACCCGCAATGGTCGGTAATGGGCGGACGCCATTGCGTGTGAGCAGCCGCGGCGACGGATCGCTCGACCAGTCGCAGTTGGTGCCGACGCTTCATGCCGGAAAGATCCAATCCATTGACTCCTTTAGAGTTAATCTAGACAAGTACAAGGATACCAACTGCAGCACGGGAGGCACTGTTATCTGGTGACCATTGGGGCAGTCGCAGTGGGGCAAGTGCGCTCACGCGGCGTTTCGTCGCTCAAAAAGATCTCCACTGCTTGCTGAGCTACAAGCCGAGCCAAGCTCATCCGGACGAGCCGAGCCAGCTCCAAATGAGGGAGAACCCGGTCCAATTTTTAATCACCGCGACTTCGCGTCTCATCTCACTCGCTCCTGGCTTTTCTGAAACCTGCTATTTGTACAGTACTATCTGAGAGCCGTCTTTCTCAATGGCCACTGCTCCCTGTATCGTCGTGGTGTAAGCGGCGCAGCAAGTTCCCAAAAAAGGCCGACTTCTTGGGCGGCGGCGGGACGTACTTTTTCACCGGTCGGTGGCTCTGCACGCTGGGCGTCGGCGCCGGCAGAGGGGTTGCGGTCAGTGTTGAATTGTAGATCCGCTGTGCTTGCGCCCGCGCCGCCGGGGGCAGCGTGCCGCAGTAGGCGATCATGTGGCGCCGCCGCGAGGCCTCACGCAGCGCCTTTTCCTTGCGTAGCCGCTCGCGGATCTCGGCCGCGAGAACTTGCTGCTGGAGCGTTGGGTCGCTTTCCAGCAACTGCGAGATATCGGCCTGGGTCGCCTTCTGATCGTTGTCGCCAAACGGATTTTGCTGCTGCTGCTGCTGGGCGACGACGTCGCGGATCGACTGGCCGCTCGCGATGGCCTGCGCGATAAGCGCGCGCAGCCCGTCGAGCCTTGCGACATTGTCGCGGTCTTCGAGCTGCTTGAGCTTGTCGGGGAAGAAGGTCGTCATGAGCTCCTGGAGTGCGACGTTGACCGACATCGCGGACGCGGCGCCCACGGGCTGGCGACACGTCGGGCAGTTGGCGCAGCTCTTGAGCCACATGTCGACGCAGCGCTTGCAGAACGAGTGGCCGCACAAGAGGCTCACGGGCTTGAGCATGAGCTCGTCTACAGGTATACAGAGACAAGAGGTCAGTTCTCTACCGGCAGGTGTCTTATGTGGGGATAATGAACTCACCACAGCAAATCGAACAGCCCAGCGCCTCTGGGATGAGTTCGCACTTGGCGTCTGCTGGCTGCTCCTGCTCAGTCGCCTCCTGCTTCTCTTCCTGTTTCCCAACCGACGCATTCTCCTGACTGCCGATCATCTCGCTCTCATCGTTCCGATGTTGCGCTGCCTGTGACGAGCCATCGGCGATCGCGTGGAGATGGAGCACGCGCTTGACGTCCGCGACGTCGCTAGCATGCTCGATGGTCACGACGAGCGCGCGCTTCTCGCTCAGCGGCACGCGCGCGTCGTCCAGAAACGCCAGCACTGTACGGGCGATAGCGTCGCTTTCGCGCATCGCCTCGCACGCGGAGGGGGCGCAATCGGCAGCGGCGGACGTGCGCTGCAACATGTGGAGCATGCCGAGCGCGTAGGCCGCGAGCGGCGACGACGGCAGCGCCGCCAAGTGCGCGCTATCGACGGCGACATCATGCGTAGTGTGGTCGTCCCGAGGCGAGGCGGTCATGACGAGGATATTAATATTGGGAAGAAGGCGGGATAGCTAAACTGGCGAGTCTAAAAATGGTGGCGTTGCCCCTAAAAACTGGCGGACTTTACCTTCCTGCAACCTCCTGCGACAAAAAAGAACCCGTCTCACGGAGTTCCGATTGGCTGTCGACGAAGTGAATGGACCCACGTCTTGTTCTTCCTGATTACTTCGAGGTACTGTATACCGTACTGTATAGTTCACTCTAGGGGAAGGGTTTCTACGGATCGTCAGACCGAAATTTCCGGCTGGTAGTTATGACGTTAAGAACAGATTGAAACGTTAGGAACACGCAAAGGTTCGTTACACAGAAATATCGGTTCGTATCTGATAGCAGCGATATTTGGACTTTCAAAAGCGGGGCTGTGGACGCGAACAACCGCGGAAAGTGCCTTGACCAGTATCCGACGACTTGCTCATGGCGACGCCCCCGTCGCGGTTTTCGACGCCTTCTGGGACGCCCCACTCGGCGCGCAGCGGCCCAAAGGTGCCCCGGAGTGCCAGCTACGCACCCGCGTCGTCCGCGTCTCCAGCGGCGCAGTCCAGCGGTCGAAATGGCGCGAGTTCCGACGAGTTCCTCTCACCCGTGACCAAGTTCAATCGCTCGGTGGACCACGCGCGCCAGGAGCAGGCCGCGCGCATGAAGGCGATCGAGAGCGAGCGCGCCCACCGGCTCGCGACCAAGCCGACCACCTCGCGGCTCTCTGGCGGCAGCAGCTTGTCGCAGAGCAGCGTCAAGCGCAAACTCACGGAGCTCGAGGCCGCGGCCCAGGCTGCTCAGCTCCAGACGCCGGCAGCGAACGCTCCGCTGTCGCGGATGAGCGAGCCGGCGAAGAAGGTCCGCACGGCGTCGCCGCCTCGACGGCCCAGCACGGCGACCAAGAGTGCGAGTACGAGTGCGAGTACCAATCGCCGCGGGGTCTCTTACGGTGGAGCCCACACTGCGGCGCCTCCCACCAGTTCGCCTTCTGTGCGGCATTCGCTGTCGGCGGCGTCACTCAAGCGCCATGACGATCACCATACAAGGAGTGAGTTCACCCGCGACCACGTGTCGGCGGCCAATGCACCGGACGCGCAGGACCGGTACTTGGCGTACGAGCATCAACAGGTATCACCGCCGGCACCAGCGTGCGCAGACCACGCGACCCCGCCGCGCAGCAGCCACCGCGCATCGACAGCCGAGGCGCATAGCCTGTTCAGTCGCCACAATGTACGCGTGTGGAGTCGGCTCCGGAGACTTACTATTCTCTCAATTAAATGACGTATGTTGCGATAGGATCCGTCCATTATGAAGACGCCGCCCGACAGCACGTCGTCGTCGCCGTTCAAGTTCCCCGATTATGAAAGCTCCGTCTCGTCTACACACGGCAGTCCATTGCCTGTGGCGTTGCGCACGCCCGAGCGGCGCGAGTCGTTATCTTCCATTCCACGCGGCGACGACGGCATGGTCGACTTGGAGCACGTTTCCACTGTGTCCCAGCTCGAGACACTAGAGGGCGACGACATTCTGTCCATGATGATGGCGCAGTCCACACCGCGTGTGGATCGCCATTTCCCGTCCGAGCACGCCCGCACTGACAGTGAAGACCGCGAGATCCAGTTCCTGCGACGGCGCCGCCTCGCGGCTTCCACGGCTCGCAAGTCGCTCGAAGGTCCCATTGTCACCAATAGTATGGTGCAGAAGGCTAAGTGGAGTTTCGACGACGTCCTCGAGCCAGTGGCGTCGCCGTCGACAGGTGCAGTGCGCCGCGGTGTCGTGTCCAAGGAGGCCCAGCAAGCGCGCGACGATGCCGAGAATGCCAAGGCCGCCGCCGCCGAAAACGACACGCTGTTGGACGACGACGACGACGACGATGTCGAGACAACCGAATTCAAGGTCGAACAGTTCAGCCGCGCCAAGAGCTGGGGGCTGCGGCGGTTCGTGTTTTGGGTGGTTGTTGGCGCGGGGCTCATTTGTCTCATTGACGTTGCTGTGCCGCTGCTGGCGAGTCTGTTCAAACCGCCGCTTCCATACTGCGACAACAACACATCTATGCTGAGTGAGACAGGAGGAGCACTGGCCACAGCGCTGTCGGTCGTGGGTGACAACGCCGAGTTCACGGCGCTCGAGCCGTATCGCGCCGACTGTCGAGCGTGCCCGCTGTTTGGTGTGTGTTCGAATGGCTCGCTGGTCGCGTGCTTGCCGCCGCTTGAGCAACAGCGCGGCGCGTGCGTCGAGTCCAAGGAAGTGCAGCACGCGCTCGAACAAATTGCCAAGTCGATCGAAGCGTTCGTGGCCGACCGCGCGACCAGGCAAGTATGTGGCGCGGCGCCGTTACCGACGCCGCGAGATGGCCAGGGAGACGATGCGCAGTGGGGCCTGCGGGAGTTCTCGGCAGCGCACGTGGTCGTCCTGCTGTCGGAGCTCAAGACGATCGTTCTGCAGTCGCCGTTTGCCGAGACCATGATGAACATTTCGCTCGCCGCGACCTCTGGGAACGCCGCCGCCGAGTACGTATTCAACCGCTCGCTGCATTTGGCGCTCTCCGGCTTCCAGAAGGTCACGCAGATCAGCTTCCACTCGCTCACCCAATTTGCGACGACCGGAAACAGCGGATCGATACGTCACGAAGGCGGTGATATGCTGGTCCAGTTCTCGACCAGCGTCGCGCCGTGGTCGTGTCGCGCAAAGCACCAGCTGCTCACGCACGCGTACGCGCTCGTGCTCGCTGTCGCGTGCTTTGCCGTCGGGATGCTGCTCTACCGTCGATGGCTCGTCTACAAGACCAAGCGCGCGCTCGTGGATCGTCTCGTGAAGGAAGTGCGATACTTTTTGCTGGGCCGATCCCACCGCACCGAGCGCTTCTACCCGGCCAACCACTTGCGCGACAACCTCTTTGACACGCTGCCGGGCGTGTCGCCGCGCGATCGCAAGTGGCTCCGCGAGTCCGTGTGGCCCACAGTCGCGACCATCGTCGGCGAAGATTCCCGCGTGAATTCTCGCATTGCTCCGTACGTTATCATACAGATTAGTGGTGGTGGCGGGGGATTTTCTAACATTTCTCTCTGTCTGTCTTTGAAACTCAGCATCCACGGCAAGCAAATGGTCGTGTGGGAGTGGATCTCGTCCAATTCACCCAACAAGGCGACAGAGAAGAGACCCACGCGCCGCGTTGCGCGCAACCCGCGGAAGCGCTACTCGCTCTAACCGTACAGTTACAGCAGCCAAAACGAACCAAAGCGGAAGACAGGGAGCATGTAGGATTTTTATTAACGTTTGTGGATGGGAAGGACACTGGCTAAATTACTGTCAAAATGCTTTCACGGCGTGTCGGTGACCGGATCGCTCGCGGCACTGGCGGTCCGCCGCGCGGCCACGGCCTGTGCCAGTTCGCGCAGCGCCACGACCGTGTCGTCCCAGCCAATGCACGCGTCCGTGATGCTCTGGCCGTAGACCAACGTGGATGGGTCGTCGCCGAGCGACTGGTTGCCCTCGACCAAGTTGGACTCGATCATGAGCCCGAGAACCTTGTCGTGGCCCGTCTTGACGAGGTCGGCAAGGTACGTCGCGACCTTGAGCTGGTTGGCGTGGAGCTTGCGCGAGTTGCCGTGCGAGCAGTCGACCATGACCTTGGTCGACTGCTTGGCCTTGGCGAGCATGGCGGCGGCCTGGTCAATGTGGTCCACTTCGTAGTTGGGGCCGTGCGAGCCGCCGCGCAGAATCACGTGGCAGTCGGGGTTGCCCGTCGTCATGACAATGGACGCGAGCCCGTGCTCGTTGAGGCCCAAGAAGTTGTGCGGGCCCGAGGCCGCCACAGCCGCGTCCACGGCAATCTTCATGTCGCCGCTCGTGCCGTTCTTAAAGCCCACGGGCATCGAGAGGCCAGAGGTCAATTCGCGATGGAGCTGCGATTCGGTCGTGCGCGCGCCAATGGCGCCCCACGCGACGAGGTCCGCTGTAAACTGCGGCGAGATCGTGTCGAGAAACTCGAGCGAGACCGGCAGACCGAGCGTGTTGATGTCGAGCAGCAGCTTGCGCGCGACGCGAATGCCCTTGTTGATGTTAAACGATTGGTCGAGGTCCGGGTCGTTAATGAGCCCCTTCCAGCCAATGGTCGTGCGCGGCTTCTCAAAGTACGTGCGCATGATAATGAGCAGCTCTTTCGACAGCTCATCGGCGACCGGCTTGAGCTTCTGCGCGTACTCCATGGCCGCGTCCACGTCGTGGATCGAGCACGGACCGACGACCACGACGAGGCGGTCGTCGCGGCCGTGGAGAATCTCCGACACGCCCTCGCGCGCGGCCGACACCGTCTCGTACACTTCGGGCGTCACGGGCAGCTCTTCAATCACGCAGGCCGGCGGCACGAGCGGCCGAATGGTCGTGACCTTGAGGTTCTCGAGCTTGGCGCGCTTGCGCTGGCGCGTCTCGCTCTCTGCGAGGCGGTGCTTCTGCTGCTGCTGCTGCGCGGCGGACGGCGGGGCGCGGACCTTGGTCATGGCGTCAAGTGCGGTGGTCTGGGTGCTTCGGTGGGGGCAACTTCAGAAGTGTCAAGTGTGACAAGACGCCGCGTATCGTATCCCTTGGTGGACGAGAGGGGGGACAATTATCTCGCCCGGGGGTACCATTTCAGCCAATCAGGAGAGAGAATGTGATTGATTGACTGAAACAAGTCAGTCTGAGGGTTTGTATGCGCAATACGTGGAGCAATCGACGCCAGGAGAATGTCCCCTCATCCGATTCACACGAGTGCTGTTGGAGGCTCCATCACTCAGCTTGAGAGGTGTGTTGGCTCCAGTCTCTTGCACCACTCGTGTCTCTACGACGTAGACGAAACACGACGAATCGTTCTCTTTGTGGGCGTTGGGAAACTTCTGATGGCCTCCATCACAATGTATTAGTGCCCCATGATGTATTAATACAACATTCAATGTTCCCCATGTGGGTTTAGAAGGGGTACTATTTCAACTCCAGCCAATCACGCACCTGATTGTTTTTTCAGTCCCGCATGGGGGACTATTTTCACCAGAAGGGTCTTGTATTCAGAGCCGGGGCGAATACTTCGCCCAATTTTTTTTCCACACCATATGTTCGCGTCGTTTCATGATGCAATCAGAGTGATGGTCACTGACCTCTCCGCTTCGAGATGGCTTCACTCACAGAGGCCTCATGGCAGACGAAGAGCTACAGG
This sequence comes from Pythium aristosporum, assembly GCA_023337755.1. NCBI lineage: Eukaryota > Oomycota > Peronosporomycetes > Pythiales > Pythiaceae > Pythium > Pythium aristosporum. The sequence continues at coordinate 4,683 of JAADXL010000043.1, read as the reverse complement.
AGCACCCAGAGACGGCGTCCGCGCTGCCGCCTGCCGACGGTGACAAGGAGCCCACGCGCGCGCGGTTCTTTACGCCCGCCGAGGTCGCCGCTCACAACCGCGCGGAGGTACCGTATCCACCCACCTCAGCAGCTTCTTCCTTGGCTGGCTCTCACCCAGACCACTGCTTACGGATAGGACTGCTGGGTCGCGATCTACCACCGCGTGCTTGATCTCTCTCCACTCATTGCGCAACATCGAGGTGATGTGGAGGATTGATGCAGGCATTAGAATGGCTTGTAACTGACAGAGAGGTCTCTGAACACGTAGGCATTCTCACGCAGCCGCTCGTACGCCACGCGGGCGAGGACATTTCCCACTGGTTTGAACGAGAGACACTCGAGGTACATGCTTCTCGATGTGAGGTTCTATTTCATTCTTGAGCCCCAACGAATCATTGTCCCCAAAGGTCAAGAAGCACGTGGACCCAGAGAGCAACGTCGAGCTGCCATTCCTGCCGTACGGGCGCTTCCTCCACGTACCACCACAGGAACCCACCACCAACTGGAACACTCTGGATGTACTGCCGTGGTGGCGTGACCCACAGTACGTTGTGGGTTCCCTCACGAAGAAGGCGCGATGGATCGAGATCGTCAACGTGCTCACGCAGCAGCACCACGCGCTGCAAGTATGCTGCGAAGAAACAATCGACGACATCCAAACGCGGTACCTGAGCTTCAACGCCCACGCGAAGAGCTACACGTGGAAGTTTCTGGACGACGGCGACTTCGTGCCGCTCCAAATGGATCTCACGCTCGACGCTAACGGCATCGTGGACGAGACGCCGCTCTTCGAGAAGCTCGACATGGACGAGCACACGTACAAACCGAGTCTCTACATTTACTTTAACGACGACCTCTCGGTCGCCTAACGGCAGGAGTTGAAAGTATATAGAATGACGTCGCTGTTGAAGAGTTGGCGTGCGGCAAGTTCTGGCTCGCATTCTTGTGATTGAAAACAGGGCGGATGAAGTCGATCACCAATAAAGGCTCCAGGATCTCAGTCCGAGAGGACACGGAGTTACGGCGTTGACGACGTTTTGGCTCTGCCTTTAGAACCTCACCCACGGTTGCTCAGCCCCTACAATCCGTGCCAATCGGCTTCAATCGTCCGGGTTCGACCCTGTTCTGTCTCGAGGCGCTGAAACCATTTCCAAATCTCGACCGGCGGCATCCACTTTCTCGACGACGCCGGCTCTGGGGGAGACCACAGTAATTTCTTCATGGCGATCTTGGGCTCCTTGTCAGTCCATGCAAAGCTTGACACGCGGAGACCAGGATTCTCTCGCAACACTCACGAATGCTCCGGTTACCTGCCGGAAACTCTCCCACAAACTGGCGACTTGTTCTGGGGTCGCTATGTCTGCGACCACGGCCTCCACAAGGATGGTACGGTGCATAGACGTTGGGTCACGGCTGACCATAATGCGGCACGCAGCAATCTCCTCTTCCTTGTACATGATCCAGTCCGGGCCGGCGTCAAACTTGCAGTACGGTGACACGCTTTCGACTATGACCACCAAATGATCAAACAATGGCGACGGTAAACCGCATTCGAAATGGTACTCCCAGTGGAGCCGCACGGCCTCGCCCTCGCGTGTCCGTGTCCTGTTGATGCGTAAAATGTCACCAAGAAACTTCCACGCGGCCGGGGTCTTGATCTGTCAGAATGCTGGCACAATCAGACCGGAGCCCCACTCCATAACACCATCCTCGTTATCTGGATACACCAAGTGGAACGCCTGCAGCACTTGTTTCACCGCCTTCATCTGCTTTCTCTCGCTCCGGTCGTCTCTTGCGTCAAGTGCCACCCAATACTGCTTGGACTTCAGGTCGGCGTGCGGCAGGATCTGGCTCGTATTCTTGTGGTTGAAAACGGGGCGGATAAAGTTGATCAGCAATAGAGGCTCCAGGATCACAGTGTTCCAGAACAACGCGACTTCTAGGTCTTCATACTACAAGACGTCGCCAAGATCGTGGAGTGTCTGCAGAATGGAACGACAGAGCCCCGGTTCGATGTCCAGGACCGCTGGGAGCGAGTCCACGGGCGCAAAAACTTGCGAGATCCGCGTGGCAATGCCTTTGACCTTGGCGGCTTCTCGGATCTGTACAATCTCTTTCAGTACTCGAGTGTACGTTTCGGTCATTTCGAAGCTGTAGTCACTCTTGATGACCAATTGTTCGATCTTGGTCCTGGTATCTTTAGTTGACGCGAGCGACGCACAGCTCACAAACACAACAGTGGGGTCGGTGACCGTGTCGCCCTCCGACCCCTTGGAGACGTGAGTGGGATTTTTCTGGTTCTCCGTCTTGAGCTGCTCCGCCATCCACTGGACAGTCGCTCCAGCTTTCTTCAGCCAGCCCGTGAGACTCATGGAACTGTCGTCTTCGACCTTCTCCTTGGGCTCTTTCATCTGCTGCACAGTCGTGTTGACTTGCTTCAACTTGGCCAGGAGACTTTGCTTCAGTAGTTCTTCCGTCACTTGGTTGTCAGCAAGTGTGTCTTCTTTCGTTGCGATGAACACAAACTCAGCATCTGGCTGGCGCGCAACAATGAGACGCACCCAGCGCATCACCGAGTCTTCGACAGACTCGTCCAACAGCTTCGTCTCTTGGAAGTCGTAATCAGCAAAGATCACGGCTTGCATGTATGCAATCGCGAACGCGCCGAGATCGACGCACACCAGATACAGTGTGCGTGGGGAGAAGAGCAGGGAATGGGCCACTTGGTACGCGTCCTGTCCGGCGAAATCCCAGAACGTCACCTCGTGGATTCTGCTCTTGCCACCGCTTGCAGTGCTGGACTCGGAAAAGCGCAGTGGAAAGTGATCAATGCCGATCGTGCGGTCGTCCAGGTGGACCAGCTGAGGTTGTTCCGAGATGATGGACTTGGCGAGACTGGTCTTGCCAGCGCAACTGGAGCCGACGAGACAGATCTTGCGACGCAGAACGATCTCCGGCGACTTCTTGAGGTCGTCAATGTAAGCTTGCGTGTTGGAAACACCGCGCTTGATGACCTCGAGTGGGATATTTGTGAGGAGAAGGCCGTTCGCGAGTTATTGGGACCACAGAGACATGCAGAGTTTGAATGCAGAGGCTTCTTCCCAGGCCTCACCACGGGTGACCATCTCGTCGCACTGAACGTACCATGTAGCACCAAACGACACGAGAACTTGCAGTGTCTTGAGTGTCTTCGAGGTGAGACCAAGACCGCGACGATGGGGACGAATGCACGAGTGTAGTGGCTCGAGTCCGTTCTGTGAGACGACACAACGGGATCAAATCACAGTCAGTGGATGAGCCTACGATAGATTCCGTTTCAGCGCCCCTGGTCACGTACGCTATCTTCAGCGTGGATATCGGCATTGAGAGCGAGAAGCACGCGCGCGGAGTCACTTTGTGCGAATTTGCAGGCGTAATGAAGAGCCGTTTCTCCGGTTTTCTGGAGCACAACATGGAAAAATGGTTCAGACCGCTTTCGTATCGATTGCTACGCCACAGATAGAGCACTAACCTTGTTAGCGACGTTGGGGTCTTGACCGGCCGTCACGAGCATCTCCATGACCTGCAAGTAACCGTACTGCGCCGCATAATGGAGTGGGGTCCCTCCATCCTAATGACATGACCGCAGCGCCAACATTCGTTAGACACACGCTGCATCCAGCAATAGACAAATGCCAGCCAACCTTCGCTGCCTTATTGGGATCCGCACTGGCCGCCAGGAGCAACTCTGCGATCTGCAAGTGGCCTCTTAATGACGCATTGTGAAGTGGGGTCGATCCATTCTGGCATTGTTCCACACAGCCACAGTCGTCAGCTCTAACGCCTCATTCATAAGCATGGCTCAACGAACCTCCATAGCCGCATTGGGATCCGCGCCGCCCTTTAGAAGCAGCTCGACGACCCGCGAATGACCTCTCGATGTCGCCTCGTGAAGTGGGGTCTTCCCAAACTAATAAGCCATGAGCGACAATCTCTATTAGCCCACACACCACGTGTCCCCAGCCCATTCCGCTCCTTCCCGCGCGCGCACCCAATTGGCATCACCCGCATTCACGTCGATGTGTCCGCTCTCCAGTAGCGCCCGCACGACGGCCGCGTCGCCCTCTTTGGTCGCCTTCCTCAGCCGCTCGAGATTCGTCGCCTTCACCTCTATTGTGTCCATCTTCCAATATGGGAGAAAAAGAGAACCCACCTCCGACCTCCGAAAGCGCATATGTGTCATCATACGACAGAGGGTGACATCTGTGAAATGTGATGTGCACCACACACGTATCGATTTGCACAGGGAGCAACTTGAAGTTGACTGGAAATCACTGTGGGTATTTCGATGACAAGAGTAGAAATGGGCATCACAGCAGACTCGCGGTTTCCTGAATGCCGCAAAAGGCCACCAGGTCGCCTAGAGTATATGGATAGGATCTCGTCGCACTGGGCGCCAAACGACACGAGCGCTGCACCGTCTCCAGTGTTCTCACCTGAAGACCAATAGCGATTACGATGATGATGATGATGAAGTGAGTACCATTGAACTCTCTGTTAGGGTTCTACAGCCGCCGGGGATTTTACTGGACTAGGAGTCTAGCAATGTAATGGGCTTGCCAATGTGCAAAGTCGGAGCCTAGATGGCGCGCTAGCTCTGCAT